>JANHZT010002536.1:421272-440054 GCA_032468215.1 Stegonotus admiraltiensis | reverse complement strand
GGGAAAGTTAGCAGTAAGCTTTAGACTGATATAGATGTTGCATGAAGAAACATGATAAAGTTCTAACATACATAGAAAATCCTCACTGTAAAATAACCATGATTCAACCCTAATAGCTAGTTATTTCTTCTTACTTTGGAGAGGTTTTTTTTTCCTGCACATGGAATTTTATTTTGAAATAAAAGCAAATTTACAGCCAGCAAAAAGGGGCACACCAAGATTATCAGGATAATCTTAGACTATTAGACTAAGCTGTCTATGTCAGAAAAATCATAGGCTTCAGTGACTAGAAGTTTTGAAGGTATTTCAGACAAGATAAATGGAAACTCTGGTGCCACAATGCCTTTTTAGAAGATTGCTTGTTAAACATGGCCTTGCAAAAATTGTAAGTCATCTGTTGTTGACAAGATAAAGTATTTTAGAAAACCAAAGTTTTCCAAGTTTTCTTTGTACTCAGAAACAAGTATGTTATTCCTAGTATTTCTGATCCAAACAAGTGCCAGCCTTGATGCTCTTGCTTGTAAATATTACAACAGTAATATTTTAACTGCTGTCATATACACCTTTTTCTTTAATGTTACCCTGAACCGATTTGTGTCAAAGATTCATTTTCCTGATTGCTGAAACTTAAAAAGTAAATAAATAAACCCTCAGCCCTGCATTTAGATTTCTTTTCATAGAGCAGAATTATGTTTTGATCCTAAAAAAGGGTTTGATAATTATGCTTTCAAAATTACCTCCATCCACATTTTGAAATGTTTGCTTCTTGTATATCTGGTTTTCTTACTAGACTAACATATTCTGGTTCTGTCTTGATGCCTAGCACTGAGAGAAATATCAGCAAATTACTACTTTTCTTACTCTAGTACTTTGTATTTCGTGTTTTCTGTGTTCATTGAATATTTGAACATTACTTGTTTTGTTTAAGCTCATATTTTGCGTGGAGTGAATAATGCTACTGTATGTTAGTTACTGGAGCATTTTTATATTTTATAAATTTAAGATTTTACTTATGCACATATGAAGGGAAAAAAACCCTCAGACTTTAATTTACTGCGGTCTACACACATTTAAGTTCTCTATCTAGATTTATCAAGTTTCTTAGAGCTCTGTCAAATAATGAATGTGCTTGAAGAGCTAGTATTTTAAAGAAGCACCAGTGCTCCTACTGCTTGTTATTTTGGGGCACGCATGACATGACAGATGGTACAGATCCCTTAGAATATCTGATAACAACTTTACTGATTACACATTTGTATTCCAAGTTTTAGACTCTAACCAATTATGTTTGGGTTAAAAATTTTTTTAAAAAAAATCATTTGCTTTCTAATGTGAACTGAAATCTCTGAACTGAAGAAGCTTCTTGGATGAGAAGGGAAATGTTTTCAAGGAATGCAACCCAGAAAATCCAGTTGCCTTTTGGAAAAGCACCTTTGGGACAAGCATGACCTGGATGATTGAGGATCTCCATAGGCATTTGCTTTTAGAGCTTTAAAGCTTTGGTTTTGTAATTGTAGAGAAATTAGAGTGACTCTGTTCTAATAGGAGATTTTTTTCTTGTTATTAGTGTTGATATTAGAAAATACATGTCCTGATCATTTCTGTCATTTGTTAAATTATGTCCTGGGTTATTCAAGGGTGGTCATGATCCTCATATCCAACTGAAAAATGTACATTGAAAACCAGACTGAAATAAGTACACATTTCAAAAAACATGCAAGGGGCATATCAGTTTTATCTTTCATTAAGTTAAATTGCCATGGAAGTGCTTGTAAAGTGGTTTAAAGAATGGCACAAATTTGTACTGTTTTGTTACATGAAGCATAGACATATTTTCTCAGTGTCTCTTTTCCTTATTTTTATAGGAATGCAACTTTTCACTCAGTTGTTTGGCAAGTTGATCATATATACCTTTAAATTACAGTAGTAATACAAAGAGAATGCATACAATGCACATAATTAATTACAAACCGACAAAACTGCCAATCTTTGTTGTTCATCTCTGTTGTATGCTGGAACACTTCTGTGATTAGAAAAAAATAAGACTGAACCAGGCACCCAAAAATGGTAACAGTTGGGTATTACTTTTTGATTATTTTGCAAAATTATTCTGTGTTCTTAAATGATTTCCCTTCAGTGCACTAGAAAGTTTCTGGAAAAATATAAATAAAAATAAATGGTGCCAATAACATTTTTAAATGTTCAAAATGTGTGGTGACTCAATCAAACTCGATTAAATTATCCAAACAGATGGTTAAAAAACATTGTAGTAACAATCATGTGACTATGAAATAGTGAGAAAAAAAATGTTTCTTGAGATGTTGAAAATTACTTTTTAATTTTGTGTCTATTTGAGACAAAACAACATTTTTTTTCATAAAAAGCTTCCTATAGCAATGACTGCTATTTACTACAGGGAGAGGCTGCAATGCTGCTTCTTAATCCATTATTTTGCTGAAGTTCCATTTCTTAGACTGAAATATTTTTTTACCTTTTCACTATTTACAATGGAATTTTAGAAGGGTTCTATAGTTGAATCTAACCATATTGTACAGGGCTAGCAATCATCTTTAGTACTTTTGGATTAGAAGAAGTCTAATAGGATCCTTTCATATTGCTGCTTTAAAAAAGAGAAGAACTTCAGAAGTTAGCAGTTATCCAAAACCCATGAAAGAAGGTTTAATTCTCTCTTTCTTCATAGCAGATGTACTTTTCCAAAGTGATAGTATTTCAGCATCTGATCTGTGGCGATAGCTATCTGCACTACCTATAATTTTAAAAGAAAAAAATGTTTTTGCTCCTGAATTTAGAAAACACAAAATTCAAATTTGACAAGATTTGGTAGCAATGTGTAACATTTCCATTATCTACATACCGGTACTAATATATAAGCAGACTTCAAATTCTCAGATACATATTCCCCTTAAATGTCTTGTCCCCTGTGCTCTTCAGTGAATTGTCTTCTTTTTTAATTCATGATTTGCCATGACTGATATATTTGAATTTTTTCACATGTCTGGGCGTGGAATTGAGGGTTGGGAGGTGGGCTGGATTCACACCAAGGTCACACTCTGGCTTGGTTTCCATTTTTGTGGCATCATTCCTTGCCATGGATAATAGATCACTCCCTTCTATCTCTGGAGTATTCTACCTCTTACTGGAGGTAGGAAGGACCTATATAATCAGTATATAGTACTATATAAACAGTACCCCAGCCAACTGGTAAACCCAATGGAGTTTTAAAGGGAATGTGGGATTATTCCTGAAACTCTTGCATGTTCCGGCTGAGGTATAGTTACTATTTGGAATGTGCAGGTGGCAACAGGCCTTAGATCAGATCACACTTATGTGGATTCTGTGACCTGGGATCCAATGGAACTTCCTGATTTTCCAAGGAGTTCTAGGATATGAAGTATCTTAAGACAAGTATGTTTTCCCAAAATTAAGACATCGCCTGATAATAAGCCCAATCGGGCTTTTGAGAGCATGTGCTAAAATAATCCTCCTGAAAATATTTAAATGCAGAGCTGGAAATCAGGATGGCAAGAGGAGCCCCATCTTGCTCCACGCACCCCAAAATAAGAATACCTCGAAAATAAGGCCAAGCGCTTATTTTGGGGTTCAAAAAAATATATGGTCTTATACGGACCAAATATAGACGGTCTTATTTTCAGGGAAACACAGTATCTTAAGATGCTGATTCTGCCTTTACTGAACTGGCCAGTGATCTGTTCCCCTCCCCAAAACTTCCTTGGACCTAACAATACTGCACAACTTTCATCCAGTTTCCAACTTTCCTTTTTAAGGGAAGGTTGTTGAGAATTTTGGTATTTCCAAAATTCACTGGTCTCTTATTGGTGCCCTACCACTATTACATGAGCTGTATTGGCTTATTTGTTTCTTTAATAGGTTATAAGTTTTAAATTTTAATTCAGCTGCATGTAATGATGCTTAGCTGGTCTAGTGATTTTGTGCATCTTGTCTACTGTAATTGAAAATACATGTCACTTTTTCAATTTCAGGATATGTCAAATACTGATGGTAAAATATATCAGTATAGTAAATCCAGAAAAGATTTTATTTAAAAGTCCAATACACATCATGCCTTATTGCAAACTGAATATTTTTCTTCAGCTGCATTTTGTGTAATTTTGAAAGGGTCTGTTGATCATAGATAATTCTATTCCAGTGTCCTGACAGAATATATGTTTGTATATGAAATGTGCTAGCAGGTTATGAATTTACCCACCTGATTTGAAACATGGTAATGTAAATGCTTCTTTGTATGTAGTTTGTGTGTACCAGTCAAGGACCTTCATCTTTGCATTTTGGTAATGGATATACTGGTGCAGTATTAAATAATCAAACTCATGTGGATAGATGACTTCTTCTTTTTTGGGAGCTGGTGGTAGCTTTGTAAAAGGTCTAAATGAAAAGCATAAATAGTTCAGTGTTTGTCAAAATAGACTAATTTGCTAAACTGCAGACTACCCATAAGAATAGCTCCATGTCCAAATCTTTGTCTAAGGATCTTAATGAAGACTATGCTGCCAGTGCAGTAAGCAGTGTTATGGCTTACAAATGAATACAGATCATTTCCACCTATGACCATATTTGGAGTCAGAATTTCTGTTACCAAGTAAGAGGGTTGTTAAGTAAATCACGGCAGATTTTATGACTTTTTTTTTTGCTATGGTTGTTAAGTAAATAACTGCATTTGTTAAGTAAATCATGGTTGTGAAGCAAATCTGGCTTTTCCCATTGACTTTGCTTGTCAGAAACTGGCTGGGAAGATCTCAAATGGCAGTTGTATGACTCCCAGATGCTGCAACCATCATAAATGCTTGCTAATTACCAGGGTGGATTTGATTTAAATCAATTTAAATCACTAGTAAAAAGGCTTGATTTAAATCAACTCAATTTAAATCATAATTTTTAAAGAGCAGCTATCATTCCTGTCCCGCAGTGGCTCCTCCTCTGACCCGCTGTTGACCCACCGACAATCCCATTCACTTTAATGGGATGGCTGGTGATGCGGCAGTGACACAACAAGGAGGGAAATAGGCAGCAGGTGAGTGAAGGCCCGCTAACAGGCGCTGCTGTAATGGATCTGAAGTGACAGGTGCTCTTTAAATGTAAGGACTCATTCTTGCTGGTAGTTAGAACTTTTAATATTATTTGCAAACAAAATGGAAGGTTTCCTATTTAGCTTGCAGAGCTTGGATTCATTGAATGAGTTTATCAAAAATATAAATATTGCAGAATATATAGCCTCATGCTACAGAATTAAGCTCCATTTCAGGCTGAATAAACTAAATTATGAATGTATCTTAAATACAAAACTATATTTGGATAGATTTTTACTCCAAAAACATTTTATTAAAATAAATGATTAAAAAAAAAATCCAGTTTAAACTTAAAAAGAACTGATTTACATTTTTAAAAATCCAATTATTTTTTTAAAAAATAAATTTGTATCTACCCTGCTAATTACCAAGTGCCCAAATATTAATCACATGACTCTGGGGATGCTGCGACAATTATAAATGAGTTAATGGGTTGTAAGACACTGCCATTTTTTGCAGTGTCATTGTAATTTTGAACAGTCATTGAACAAATGGTTGTGTTAAGTGAAAGATCCCTTGTTAGGAATATAGGATAAATGGGGTGGGGGTGGGGCAGAAACAAATTTCCTACTTTCACAATCATTTTCTGAATTAGGACTGAAAAGGAAATTTGTAGAATGTTGTAGGTATGTCTTTAAAATTGATAATGAAGAATAAGGATATTTCTTTTACCTTAACCGTCCTTCAGGAGGATATGCAATATAAAGTCGTGCCAGCTGTCCAGGAAAGTAACCAATAGCATCCTTTCCCTGATGAAAAATAGTTCTAATAGAATGAATGATTGAATGAGCATTTATATTTGAAATAGATTTTTCTAATTTGCATTAATTTAGTAGATTAATGGCTAAACATCCAGCTATTAAATAAAATCTATCCTAAAACTCAAATATTGCACTATTTTGTTCTATGACTAACACTATGATAATGCCTAAAGAAGCCATTGTGCAACTGGTAAGGTTCCTGTTAGTTATATAGTTAATCTGTGATACATTCTGCAGTTATCCAATTTTTACTAGTTACTTCTACCCAGTGGTGGGTTTCTAAATTTTTTACTACTGGTTCTGTGGGTGTGGCTTGGTGGGCGTGGCATGGTTTGGTAGGCGTGGCAGGGGAAGGATACTGTAAAATATCAATTCTCTCCCCAATCCAGGGGAAGGTTACTGCAAAATCCCCATTTCCTCCCCATCAGCTGGGACTTGGGAGGCAGAGAATAGATGGGGGCGGGGCCAGTCAGAATTTTTACTACCCGTTCTCTGAACTACTCAAAACTTCCGCTACCGGTTCTCCAGAACTGGTCAGAACCTGCTGAAACCCACTCTGCTTCTACCATGAAGTAAGAAAAGAGTTGTTTTTTCCTTAGGCAAAATGATTTGGGTAGAAACATACTTTTGATTGGCTTGATTTGCAAATTTTAAAAATGCTCCAAAGTCCAGAGAGCTTCATAGTCAGTTGAAAGGCAGGATAAAAAAAAGTCAAATCTAAATAAATAAATTTATCCTGCTTACCTGTTTTATCAAATTAATAAGATAAATGAAAATTGTATTAATCAACATTTTAAAAATACTTAATACTGATAATTATGAAATTGTAATCTATGCTCCTTTGTTTCTAGAACATGTAGACAAAATGGTTTTTATAACAAATCACTGCAACTATAATTAATATTTAATCATTATTAACCAAAATAGGACTATACAGATAGTCCTCGACTTACGATCACAATTGAGTTCAAAATTTGTGTTGCTAAGTGGGACATTTGTTAAATGAGTTTTGCCCATTTACTACCTTTCTTGCCACAGTTGTTAAGGGAATCACTTCAGTTTCCAAATTAGTAACAAATTGCAACTAGAAATGCTTGTAACCATATTTAACTAATTTACGTAACAATACATTCTGAAACTAAATGGTGGGGCAGTGGTTAGAATGTGATATTGCAGGCTAACTCTGCCCACTGCCAGGAGTTCAGTCCTAGCCAGTTCAAGGTTGACTCTGCTTTCCATCTTTCCGAGGTTGATAAAATGACCCAGATTGTTAGGGACAATATGCTGACTACACTGCTTAGTGTTGTAAAGCACTATGAAGCAATATTTGGTGTTGCTATTGCTAGATAGATCCTTCTTTTCTGTCAGCAAGATAATTCCTGGTAACAATCCTGCTGAAAAGGGATAGGGAGGAAATTCCTTTCCTGACTTGAAACACCCAGTGCTTCATCATCACATCATCCCTTCAAATTTCCTGGACATAGGAAGTCATGAGAGAGTCTTCTCCTTAGAACTGTACAGGACAATTCTATATAGTAATAGCAGTTGTAGTTGTAGTTTATTACATTTATACATTTATAGGAGAATGCAAGTTCAAAACTGCTGATATGTTAAGCACAAGTTTAATATATAGGTAGTCCTCGACTTACGTCCACAGTTGAACCCAAAATTTATGTTGCTAAGTGAAACATTTGTTAAATAAATTTTGCCCCATTTTACAACCTTTCTTGCCACAGTTGTTAAGTGAACCACTGCAATTGTTAAGTTAATGACATGGTTTTGAAATGAATCTTGCTTCCCCATAGACTTTGCTTGTCAGAAGGTTGCAAAAGGTGATCACATGACCCTGAGACAGTGCAACTGTCATAAATACGAGTCAGTTGCCAAGTGTCTGAATTTTGATCATATGACCATGGGGATACTGCCACAGTTATAAGTGTGAAAAACAATCATTTTTTTCACTGCTGTTGTAACTTTGGTCACTAAATGACTGGTCACTATATAGGCTTCCATTCCAAATGTCCTGCAAATCCTATTCTTGACCAATAAACATATTAAACATTTGCCCACCTACTCAGGGAAAAATTGTGAAGTAAGCTGATGAATAGAAAACAGGCACCAGTGGAGCAATTTTTACCTTCTGGTCAAGCCTCCCTATGGCAGGTTTTTAAAATTTCAAATGTTCCCACCAGTCTAAAACAATTATTTCAACTGATTATTAGGGCATTCTGATGTGAGTCGTAAAACAAAAATGTTTGTAGAATATTTTCAGCACATTAAAAATATTCTGAAGTAGATTTTTAACCCTACTGTATCCCTTCCTTTCTATGATGCATGAAAAGGTCATTTGAGATTTGTAATTAGACTGCTTCATTGTAATTAGTTTAATGTTACGTTTAGTAAGGTGACTTAAATAACCTCAAAATAATCATTCTGAGATCCTGGGTCAACCTTGAGGATGGATTGTTTTTTATACTTTACCCTGGAATGGTCTCTGGTGCTGGGTCTATAAACTGTCGTAATTTTATTGCTGCAACTTGTCCTGCCATGATAATTCCTAGAGGGAAAAAAAATACATTGTAATACCTACTACTACTAATTCAATATTGACTCGATATATTAAAATCATAGTCCCGTAATATTATGGATACTCATGTAGAAGCCCACCCACAGATAAACCAACCTTTATACTTTCACTCAAAATACTATGAAAAAACACCACTCAGGGATGAGCCAACCAACACTTTCCATTGTATTTTGGTTAAAAATTATGGAGAAGGCTTATCTGTGCATGGGCTAATAAACAAGTGCCATACACAAAAAGATAGACATTGAAATTACATGACAATCTGTTACTATGCTTACTCTCTAGAATAGCTAATCTCATTGGGGAATAATATTTCAGCAAAAATCAACATGGCAAAGTTTATTAACAGACGGAAGCAGAGGAAAATTCCAAGGTGTTTCTTAGTATAAATATCCATAACAAATTATAACTTCTTTTTGGAGTAGTACCAACGAAGGAGAATATTTGTAGCTCATGGTTGAAATGACGTGTCCCTGATGCTCTCTGAGCTTGGTTGTTTTCTTGCAGATGTTTCATTACCTAAACTAAACAAACGTCATGAGTGCTAGATGATGTTACCTAGCACTGATGCTATTACTAGTTTAGGTAATGAAATGTCTTCAAGAAAAAAATAAGCTCAGGGAACACCAGGGACCCCTCATTTTGGAGTACTAGCTGCCCAAGCACTTTGCACCACGTATGAACGAGCTGGCTGTATCTTAGTGTTATTTGCATTACATTACTGGCACTGGAGAATGTGATGAAGTATTATCTTGGAAACTTCAACAGAGCGCTGCAGCAATCGGATGACTTGGCATTTGAGTACAATGCAACAAATCAGAGTTCATTAAACATAATATTACATATTATGGTCACACCACTTATGCACAAGGCCTAACCAAGTGAAGCTAGCACATTCAAATAGTTGGCATGCCTCAAGTCCACAAGAACTGTCACAGCTAGGATATTTTTAGAGTGGTTAATTATTATAGGTTCCTGCCAAACTTGACCACCCACTATATCTTTTGAACACTTTACTACAAATGGTATGGCAATAGAAAAAAACCCTTCAAATAAGCTTCCATAGAAGCATAGAAGCATTATACCCATAATGTTACACCATAACGATCACCATAATGATCATCCAGATATAAATCCATTGCATGAATGTCTGGGAAAAAAACATTACACTGAATCAAAACTCTTGCATATTATAGCACAGTGCACAGCACAATGAATCAAATGCCAACAATACAATATTGGGCTGTACTGTGTATTCTAATTGGATTTTCTCAAACCTAATTTGAGAAGTGTACAAGATAAAACAGCTGGAATAAGATGAGAAATCTATACCGAAACACAATTTTCCATTTTCCATTGGACAAACTGAATTAAAAGAAACTACAGAGGGGAGTGTAGGTGGACAACAAAAAGCTTAAAATGACAGCAGCAACAATAGGACCTCTTTATTATATTGTAGAGATTGTTCTTGATAACGTTCAGAAGAACACGCTGAAGAAAATAGAGATACTGAAAGAAGCAGTGACTGATATAGATCAGGAGACTCAATTATAAGTCCTGAATTACTGCTTGAGGCAGTTACCTCCAAAGTACTCACATTCTTGCTTGTAGTAATAAAGTAATAAAGATAATCCCATTATCGTACAAAGCTAGTACAATTCCCAGATTTATAAATACAATAGCATCTGTATCTTGAAGGGGGTGTTGATCATGTCAAGTTGTGGAACATTCTTAGAACGAGAACATCTCATTGGCTTTACTCAAAATCTATAATCAGTCAGAAGCCACAGAATATGAACAGAACATGATAAAACAGACTAGTTTCAGGTTGCGAAACAAGACTGAATACTTATTTATTCCACCTATATGTTGAATATTTATTGAGGGAAGCTGGATTAAAAGAAGAGCATGGTTTTAAAATTGGAGGAAGAAACATCAATAACCTAAGCTATGCAAATGATACAGCTCTAATAGCTGAATAGGCAAAGGATCTGCTAGCTTTAGTAATGGGAGTCAGGTAGCATAGTGAAAAAATGGAACCAAGATTAAATAAAATGAAGACCAAGTTAATGACAAAAGATACAGCAAATAGTCCTAGAATGGATGATTAAAATACTTTTAGGATAAACTACTAGCAGTAAAGGATCCAGCAGTCTAGAAATACATTGCACTTACTGTTTATTTTTATTTATCAAATTTGTGTTGCTATCTGCCTCACCAAAAGTGACTCTGGGCAGTGTACAAAGATACAAACAACACATAGAAAAATATAGAAACATAGAAAACTGCTGGAAGAAAAAGACCTAGTGGTCTATCAAATCTGCCCTTAGTGTTGTTGTTTTTATTTTTATTTTTGTTGGATGATGGACATGTATTTATCCTAAGCATGTTTAAACTCAGTTACTGAGGATTGATCCACTACCTCCACTGGACGTTGGTTCCAAGCTTCCACTACTTTTTCCGCAAAGTAATACTTTTTAACATTATATTTGACTGTTCCCTCTTGCCGGTTTGAAGTTATGTCCCTGTCTTTCTTTATATTTTTGCTTAATAATGAAAATACTGCCTTCTAGAATCTTATTCACACCCTTAATATATTTAAGATTCAACCATGTCACCCCTTTCCCTTCTGTCATCTGGGGTCTACATATTCAGTTCCTCCAATCTCTTCTGATGCGTTTTGTCTCTTAGACCTTGCATCATTTTTGGATTCATCAAACTTATCAATACCTTTTTTTAAAAAGTGAGCTCTCTAGAACTGGACACAGTATTCAAAATGGGGTCTGATTAAAGTCCTATATCAGTTTTGGCGAACCTTTTCGACACCCAGTACTGAAATGGAAGCATGCAAGAGCGCATGCGCATGTGTGCCAGAAACCAGAAGAGCTGCTGCTGGTTTCTGCTGCATGCATGTGCACCAATCACCTGGTCTTCCACATGTGCACATGAAGACCAGGTGGCTGGTGCACATGCGCATGCTGGAAACTGGAAGAGCAGCCGGCCGGTACACATGTGGGCGGCTGTTTTTCTGGTTTCTGGCGCTCCTGCGCATTTGAAGACCAGCTGGCTGGCGTGCTGGAACCCGGAAGAGCAACAGGTGATGGCTTGTGTGCCTGGAGAAATGACTCTGCATGCTACTTCCAACACATGTGCTATAGGTTTGCCATCACGGTCCTATATAGAGGAATTAAGACCTCCTTTTACCCTGCTGGTGAGCCATCTAATTATAACAATAATTCAAAAGATATATTAAAAAGTAAATACTATAAAACAGATATACAAATCCTAGGCAAAGAGAGGATCTTGAATATTAATGAAAGAATTGGAAAAGATTCAACCATTATAACATGTCCATCAGGAGCGGGTTCTACTTACCTTTACTCGACCGGTTTGCAACGGTAGTAAACAGTAGATTCCTGAGAATACTGTGGACAGTTAAGTCACCAGGCTAAAAAAATGGGAGACTGAGTTCTTGTCCCATGTTAGACATGAAAGCTGGCTGGCTGACTTGAGCCAGTCACTCTCTCTCTGTGCAACCCATCTCACAGGGTTGCGGTTGTGGGGAAAATAGGAAGATGAAGGAGTGTTATGAATGTTTGCCTCAAGTTATTTATAAAAAATGAAAGTGAGTCCTTATTTGAGACCCAAATGACCATTCCCAAATTATCGTATTTTGTGCACATTAAGTGAAGGCCTAGTTCTGTTGAAAAGACAAGAATGCTAGCAAAGAGAAGGAAAGAAGAAGAGAACAGGGGGAGAAAGATGGACTCAATTGCAACAGTTCTAGGTTTACCATTAGGAAGGTCTGAAGGACAAGGTTGAGGACTTATCATCACAGAAAATTTATCTGTGTGGTTATTAAGAATCAACACTAACCTGATGGCACGTAATAAAAAAAGCTTGATGAGGAGTGGTATTTTGTACTGGCCTCTTGATATTATGAAGTATGAAAACACACCTGTGATCTTATCTCAGTTATCTTGGCCTGTCTGTGTATGTTACAATTCTTAGTCTCATTGGAGTTAGTGCTGTTATAAATTTCAGTGAAGCAAGCAGCAAAATCCCCTATTCCTTATTCAAGTGCTTTTTATTTGATCAGCAGGAACGACACAGCAAACAAGCATTTGGAAAACATTATAAATTATCTGTCAACAACACGGATAAGTTATGCTTCAGTTATTCCATGACAAAAGCCACACAGGCAAGATATAAATCTAATAGCTGAGTGAGTCAGAGACTGAGCAGTAGAAAATTCCATGTTTCTGCCCTAAGTAAATAAAGTCACTCCCTTTTTTGTCTTTCAATAAAGATCTACTTGACCTTTGCTTTGACACACTTATTGTATTTATACACCATTCAATTATCATACTTCTCTGGACACTTTACAGTAAAAATATTGCTGGAAGCTATCTCTCTAAGAACACTTGAAAACACTGAGTTCTAGTTATAATTAATTTATCAAGTTATATACTTTGCCGTCTTAACAGTTGAATGATCATAATAAAGTTTACATGATATTATTGAATGGAATGCAACTATTGTCTACAAAACATTTCAAGCCTTGTTAGTCCACTTTAGAACATCAAGCAGGAAAGTATTCAAACCTGATGTTTCTGATCCAACACATACAAACCCTGAACTGTTGAGACCTGCTGCATTTATCAACACTTTCATATTCATTTTTTCATATTCGTGCCAGCCAGCTACCATATGTCTTTGTAATTTTCATTACAAAGCTTTCAGTTCTGCATCACACCAAATATCAACATTTCTGAACTTGGCTCCTACCCTTTTCCTGTAAACTGTAGATGTATTGATTGATCTTCATAGTCCACTTTGATATTTTATGTATTTTGCATTCATATTCTGGTCATGTAATGCATGTAAATGTCTTTCAGTACAAATTAAATTTCACAAACAAATAGAGGTATTTCAACTTAAAGCTGGTGTTTATGAAACTCCACCCACATTTCTACAGTACTACATCAAATTTTGAAATTTGTTATTAATGTTACGAGGGTAGAAGGTGGTATCCATTTAACCCATTCTAGAATTGTCAAGAAAGCTTCTACAATGGTATTTGGAAATGATTGTGGGTCAGGACAAAGACCTATAGTCTGGGCAACTATCTGATAAGAGGCAGCTCAGTCTGCAGGTGGGGGAAAAGGCATGGGAATCATTTCAGTAGGGATCCTTCTTAGTTCTCCAGAGACTAAAAAGAGTGAAGAGGAGAAATACTTTCAATCCTAGAAAATTCTGTTAATGTAACTTTAGAATAAAGTAGGATTAGTTCATCTGGGTGTATTTCTTGTCCAGACTACCTTGCAAGGCTGACATCAAGGTTTCAAGACTGAAAATGACAGAGTGGCAGTCCTGACCCAGAGCCCAGACATACTTAAGGTCTGGATGGGGATGAACATAGGCTGAACCTTTGAGGAAATATGGGTCTGACTCAAAGAAGGAGGAGAGGAATGCTGAGCTATTACAAAAAGGATATCTGAATCCTGGGAAAATAGAAACCAAGAAAAAGAAACTCAAAAAACTCTGTCTTCATTGTAAGTTGACATAGAGAAAGAATTCGACAGTGATTCAAGATTCTATTATAATATGCTAACCACATTGAAGTATATTTCTGGTTTCTTAGTGATATCTGTTTATTTATCTTGCTTACCTTGAAGGGCTGACAGAGTCTTAAAAAAGACAAAATGACTATAGACTCAAAGCTGTTCTCGATCTAAAGATGATGGCATAGATGGGGGTTGTACTGCTACATGAGAGCTAGTTTGGAATCTGGGATTTCTCTAAGAATTGGAGGTCCTGCTGAAAACAAAGTGGTGGCCATGACCCGGAAAACATTTGTACAGATCCTTGTGGATCAATTGGATCCTTTCCTGGATCAGGAGTTGTTATGCATAATCACCTGTGACCTTGTTACTTCAGGGTTCAACTGTTATAACTCAATCCATATCTTCAATCCATATCTTCAAAGCTATTCAGAAGCTTGTTCTAATGTTTTAATGTTTCACTTTCTTGTATGCTTCTCAAAGCCATTTTGGAATGGGACAGCATAAAATCTAAAAAACACAGTTTAACTGACCAAAAACCTGATGGGTAGGGAGAATCAATAATGGACAAATCTAGTGATGATTAATAATAATAATAATAATAATAATAATAATAATAATAATAATAATAATAATAATAATTTTATTTATATACCGCCCTTCTCCCGAAGCACTCAGGGCGGTGCACAGCCAAAATAAAACACAAAAATACAAAAATTAAAAGGAATTAAAACAATTAAACATTTGGCCCACAATTTAAAACCGATTTTGCCATGTGGTAGTCTGTGACTTGAAATAAAAGAGAAGTAATGGCAAGCAGCATAAATTAACAGTGTGTGTGAAATAAGAAAAGAGGAAGAACATCATACAACCGAATGTACGTTGTTTGATCTTCTGTAGAGGAGTTGAAGAATACATGAAGGAAGGTGAATGTGTACTGTATTGTAAATGAGAGTTAATATGGATAGCACAAAGGACTTGTTATCATTATGGTTGTTGTGGATATACGTGAATCCATTAGTTGGTGAGAGCTGCTTGTTATATTCCAGTGAATGATGATAATGGAGAAACCAGAGATGAGTTTTGGGAAACATTGTACAGCAATCTGAATGAATGGACTGCAAAGTAAAAAATGTACTCTATAGTGTGACTGAATAGAACACAATGAGAGTAGGGATTATTTGGACCCCAAATGAATGAGAATGGTGATTGGTGAATATCTACTTCGAGAAAATCTGTTTGTTTCAGATACCTGGTTTTGAAATAAGCCCATTCATATGGAACAAAGCCCGAATACAAATCTAAAAGCATATTCTTCTTATCGGTGGCAATACCAGCTATTTTGAGAAGACAGTGAGAAACCATTTCCTTATTACTGCCAAGAAAATGTCATGGACCTGTCCATGTAGTCATTAGGAACTAAACCTGACTTGAGGGAGGTTGCATTGTTCCCTTGGGAAATCAAAGATCAAGAACTTGTACCAGAGTCTTTTTGATGTAGTTAAGGCTTTACATCTGTTGTATATACTATAGTTAAAATACTACATTTATTCAAGCTTTAGTTAAAATGCTAGATATTCCTAAGTATAGGGGCAAAAATGTTTTAGAAAGTATATTGAAGATGCTAGCTATGGACTCTAGGGACATTTTATAGTTTAAAATCAAGGGATTGTCATTTACTTAAATCCAAAAATAACGTTTTACAGTTTAATACTGCAGTTTTTATACATAGATTCTTAATTCTGCATTCCACCCTCCAACTGCAATGAATCACAAATTCCAGTAGGAGCAGATTGTATATTCAGGTGACACAATGATTAGATAAGTGGAAGTTTAGAAGTTTAAACATGCAGCTGGACGGTGGCAGATTTCAGTTATAATCTCTAATTACTTGAATCTGGTCATAACTTCACTTGCCCATTTTATTTCATTTTATTGTTCATTTTCTAATACTAATTCATGATATTGTTATAACTATCAAATCTTTCACTGGTTATATCATGAAAAGAGGGTGTTACTATTGGTTTCTGAAGACATCTCCTATTGCATGTTACCACTCCTATTGCAATAATAAGATATTATTTTACTAAAGAGTTGCCACAGTTTGAATGCTATGATGAATTGCTTGAGAGAAAGCTCTGAGTTATGTGAGGCATAGTTCTGAATAGACATACGGTATAAAAGACTGCATAGTGACATTGATTTCCATCTTTGTAATTGCACTGTCCCCAAATCTCGAGTTATGGTTTTTCCTTCTCCTTTCATTGCAGTTCCTACCATTTAAAAGGGACTAACAAGAGTTAACTGATCTATGTTTTTTTCAGTATTAAAAGTCACTGAGGGAGGAGAAGAACTCTTTCCACATGTTTGCCCCAGGGGTTTAGTCCTTGATAGAATTAAGCAAGTGTGGGGAGAGAGAAGCTTGTTCAAAGGATGTTGGAAACAAAACTACTCATGTCAGCTTGCTGAGGACAAGCTCATTGTCCTAAAATAATCCCCTCTGTGCTGATTCACTTCTATTATACAATTGGTAATACTACTGCCAATAAAAATGCTTAAAGAAAGATGCTGACAAATGAAACATCTCTTCCAGTTTAATTTGTAAGAGAGGATTTCTCACATTGTCCTTAAAAGAGTTTATATTTTATTTATTTTTTGTCAGACCTACAGAGACTTAGACATTATATCACCTTCCAACATCAAGGCCCAATTCTGGGATATGGAAGACAGAACTGTCCATAGAAAGAACTGGATACATGTCCTTCAACACTAAAGATGAAAGCAAAGGATATGGAGTGGCTTTCCCTACGTAGAAATACTTTTATTGGGGGCACCAGCTTGGACAAGTCTCTCAGACAGACTTCAGTTTTGATATCTATTGGTTTCTTCGTAATTAACTACTAAGTTCCTACAATTTAGCTGAGAATATATCTAGCCAGACCAATACATACAATTTTCTAAAGAATTATTTCTGGATTCTAAACTAGACTGGGTATAAATAAGAACTTACCTGCTCTGTTTTAGCTTTATATAGCTAATTATATAGCTATCTAACTTTATTATAGGTTGCTTGAAGAAGCACCCTAGGAATGGAAACAATGTGAATCTAATGGAAAATTCCCATGTCAACTGCTTACCGCGACTAGAAAGAAACAATAACTTTGTCTATATCCATAAAACCAAGCTGCACACTGCATTGTGATGCGGGTGAAATTGTGATGCAATGTGTTTTAGAAATCCATCTAGGAATTATCAGGTATTGCTGGGAAGAGGTTCCAAGGGCTCCTACAGTTACAGTTTAATCAAACAGATCTGTGATACTGGCAGAATGTTTTGGCTCTGAAGAAGAAGGCTGGTAATTGACACCCCATCTTATGGAGTCTATCTTATTCCAATTGCAGCTTTTGCAGGGAAAGCTCTGTCACCTGAGATTTTTCCAAAATATATTTTCTCTGTCTCCTATCACAACTTAAAATTTTCCTGTCAGAGGTTTGTTTATTTCAAAGATTTTTATGGCCACCCATTTTAAGCAAATCTGGGTGGCTAACAACAACAATTAAACCATGAAATAAAATAACCATAAAACAATAAAAAAGGTAAAACTGTAAAACAAATCCCTGTGTCTTAATTGTCCTCTTAGGTTGCCCACAGCAGGCTCAGTTGCCCTTTCCACACTAACTACCAATAAAATTCTATCTCAGCACAGGTGGCAGAGCTCACAGCTACATGGCTCCTGTCCATTTCCTCAAGATCAACCAGCTCAAACTACTCCTAGCTCAGACCTACACTAGACACCTCCAAAGGATCTGCCCAGCCAGAGTTCAACTCCAGGCAGTCAAGCAACTTTGTCAGATGTCAAGAATATTCTTCACACTTTTCATTCTTAGTTCTGCACTTTCCTTGTATCTTCAATTACCCATTTTATCTTCTTTTGATGTTTAAATTTCTATGATTCAGTATGATCTCTATCATACTTTGCTAACTCTTAGTCCAAATGTTGTCCCCACTTCCCCTGAAGCACAACACAATTATGCCCCACAAATATTACTGGAAATAAGCTGTAGTGTTGAAGGATATTATGCACATTAATCTTGATATTATCAATTACACTATTACCAAATAACATTTCTGGGGATCCCTTAGAGTCAGTGTTGATTCCTGGCCTCTGCCTGGATTAGTTCCTGCAGTTTTCTTGGCAAGGTTTTTTAGAATGTTGTTTTTGTCTTCTTCCTAGGATTGAGAGGGATTAGCCCAAAGTCACCCAGCTGACTTTGTGCCTCGAGCAGGACTAGAATGAGCAGGACTAGGACTAGATAGTTTCTATCCCAGTGCATTTAACCAATATACCAATATACCAAACTGGCTCTAAATAGCTATAGGATTGTAGTTTAAATTGGCAGGATAGACAAATACCCATTTTGTTCTCCAACAAAAAATGAGAATGCAGCAAATTTGTCACTTAAACAATGTCACAAATAATTGCTTGCTGTGACACTTTTTTCTTAATTTAGTTCAGAGATTATTGCTGCTTTCTCTTCAATTCTCTCTTCAATGTTTTCTCTTCAATATTCTATCAGCCAATCCTAATATTAAAATCCAATAAAGAATTGAATTAGAAAATCCAATAAAGTATTAAAAATTTTATGAGATTCTTTTTTTTTGCTTTGATATATATGCCGCCCTTCTCCGGAGACTCAGGGCGGCTTACAATGCGTTAAGCAATAGCCTTCATACTTCTGTATAT
>JANHZT010002536.1:334282-357873 GCA_032468215.1 Stegonotus admiraltiensis | reverse complement strand
TTTATCCAGTTCTGCGCATTCCAAAATCTTTTTAATTATATCCTTATCTGGTGGTGATTCTTCTTTCTTCCAGTATTGCGCATATATAATATGTGCTGCTGTCAATATATGTAGTATGAGATACTGTGTTTCTTTAGTATAATTTTCTATTGACATCCCTAATAGAAACTGTTCAGGTTTTCCCTCTATTGAATTCTAGAATATTTCTTCGATCCAATTTTTAATTTTTTTCCAGAATTTTCGCCACCTGAGTAAGATATTTGATTCCAAAGCTCAAGCCAACAAAAAAAAAATTGGTTCGGTTGCCATGACTCAATTTTCAGACAACTACCTGGATGACTGAGAATCTTCATTGATATACTGTACTGATTCCAAAGCCTTTACAGGTGGTCCTTGGTTAGCAACCGCTTTGTTTAATGAATGTTCACAGTTATGGCAGTGATGAAGAAGTAACTGTGCATCTAGTTTTCACGTTTATTTCACGTAACACAAAAGAAAGCTGAAGTAAGATCATAAGCACAGTCAATAATTGCACTTACCGACAGCTTTGCTTAACAACTGTGTTGCTAGTCCCTGTTGTGTTCACAGTACACTAGGCTAAAATGTGGCTGGCTAGTTAGTGCTTAGAAATCTTTCTAACTATTTACTGAAAATAGAATCAAGGTCTGTTGGCTAGATGCCCCTTCCATCTACAGTTCCTGTCCAATTTAGGGAGGGGAGGGAAATCCTATTAGGCAGTCTAAACCTTTCGATTCAGTTGGTTTAAGCACAATAATAATCACTGTTCTTTACACCGGTTAAAATATTTTTCCATTAGGGAACTCATATCCACTTTTTTTGTATTTAATTGTTTAACTTACAAAAACCTGGGGTAATAAGATACTGGGCTAAACCCACATTCTTTCAAGACACTATATTATTAGTATATATCTACATCAGGGGTGGGTTCTACTTACCTTTACTACCGGTTTGCAATGGGTGCGCGCAATGAGATCACCCATGATGACATCGTGGTGGGTGGGGGGAGCCTCCCACCAGTTTTATTACCGGTTCTATAGAACCAGACAGAATTCGGGAGCAACCCACCAGTGATCTACATGATGTATATTTTTTGCTCATGGAAGGTTCCAGAAAATATGGAAAAATGTTTCTTTTCCACGGACCACCTACTACTGGGAATAAAGACCAGTTCAAATAGATTTCATAGAACTGCTGATTTATTGATTTATCAAACCACAAGGTGGATTTTTTTTAATGTATATCACCAATAAACTGTTGCCATGTGGATTTTTAATCTACTGTATGTTTTACAGTGTATGCATTTTTTTCCTGAGAAAGGTTTACCTAATCAATACTCTTTCTGTAACATCTATTTTATCTTATACCTCTGATGCACATTTTTAAAGAAAAGGATGTGCTGATTTTTCTGTAAAAATGTACCTAAAGTACTCTGATGTATGATCTTTTCAAGTGAAAAATTATGGACTGTCGAGACTTCTTACCTTTGCTATCAAGCATTATCAAAGTCTCTTTTGACAAATTCTGACATTGTGGTCCAGAAGAAAGAACCTCAAAAGTTGGAAACACAATCAACCTTGTTTTCATCACTCTAATTTGACTCTGAACATTTTGTTTGCTACTACCGTTACTGACAAGGAAGCCCATGGAGGATATACTGATGCAGAAGGATGCTCACCAGGCCATCTCCATCATTAGGCAGAATGAGGCAACTCTCTCAGGAAGCAAAAAACAAAAAGCGGCAACAAAATTTTGGAAACAAAGTTATGCTTCCCAAGCTAGCATATTTGTAATGAAGTGGGAATGCTGTCCCCTTGCCAACATGCAACAAATACTACTGCAATTAGCTTTTTCAGAAAGAATGGGAAGAGGTTGTCTGAAATAGAACAAGGTTTCCTGCCTGAGCAGGGGATTGGACTAGAAGCCCTCCAAGGTCGTTTCCAATTCTGTTATTCTGTTAGGTAACATATTTTTCATCACAGGTAACAAAACATCTTGGGCCGGCCCCAGTGCACAGTAGGAAGCACATTTCCTAAAAGGCTATTCAAAACTTCTAATGCTAGTTACAACTTGTTGACCTGGAAAGCTATGCCACATATATCATATGCCCTAAAGATGGAAGGGCAATTTAATACAAATTAACTTCCTTTGGCATTTTTGCTTTGTACATGTCTCCTATTTTATAAGTAAAACATCAACTCTTAACTAAGTAAACCAAATCTACAGATAGGGATAGAGGCCTTTTCAAGAAGTTTAAAGCAACCTTATTGGAAGCAGACTGCATCCTAGTAGTCCCATTACAAAGGTTGAAAGCCAAAGAACCAGCTTGTAAGATGAAATTCCAACAAAGGGACTTGCTTTTCTTTCGGATGCTTACGTTTAGGAAACAAATAGAAACAAACCCCCACCCCCCAATATTTTATAATTATTAATAATTTTCTAGAAATTATTCAGAACTAAACTATCAATGTAAGGACCTTGTATATGGCTGACAATCTAGAATGAATTTGTTTATTGCTATTTGCATCAATTCAAAATAGTCATTTTGCTCTAATTATTTTTGCTGTTTAAAAAACAAAAACAAAAACAAATGCAATAAAAATGCAACCAAAACAGCTTGTGTATATTCTCACACACTTACACATGTCTGGTTGCATTCCACTCCTTTCCAGAACATTCCATTTATCCCTTTCCCAAAAGATCCTCCAGGTATTTTGAGCGATGCGGAGGACACCACATGGCTTGGCAAAGGCGTTCCATAAAGTGCTGTCCTGTAGCTGTGGATACAAATTCAAGCTGGTTGCACGCAGAACTCTGGCATATTCAGCCCACTACCCCTTAGCATAGCCAAATGTTTCAGCAGCTGCCCTTTTGTCCTGTTTCTTAAATAAACAAAGAACAGATACAAATTAATGACCTAAATTTATGGCAAAGCACACTGCCTTCCCAGAGCTAACTGCCTTAAAAGAGCAGATGCTAAAGTAACATTTCGAATTTGTACAAATGAAAGTGAAAAAAATAAAGTGAAAATTTAAAAAAAAACCTCGAGTGTGAATGTATAGACTTGGAATAGCATGTAGAGAATAATTTCTTAAAAAGTTGTTGGCCTTTGTGGTTCAACCACTTAGTGACATATAACATTATTCCACATGTGAGAGCTTCCATAAACTTTCCTATTCTTGAAACAATCTTTGGCCTTAATAATTGAAATATTAACTCTTCTACCATTTTCGTGATCATGCAATGCTGCTGTTATTGATGATATTATAAGAACTATAATAACAGTTTAAAAATATCAAATGAGCTCTTTATCCAGTCCTTAAGGAGGCAGTCTTTAGTCACGCAGCCAGCTTGCTTGGGAAATCTCACAGAGAGTTAAGCCTGCGAATAAGCAGACTCTTGTGAATGGTAATTATATCCAGGTGTGAAGAAGTAATTAAAAGAGAAACCTTTAGCAAAGCCAATGAGAAAATCTGATGCAGAAGAGAAAGATCTCATCCCAAAAAAAGTAAATTAAAATATCACATGTAGAAACAGAACAAAGTCGCATGTTGGATTTCATTAAATGATTTCCTCAAAGAGAGCCCTTCTCAATTTTTCTTCATAACTCTACCTGCTTAATAAGGTCACTTATTCTTGTGGTTTGTTGCATGGCTAGGCAGAGAGTTCAGATTCTGCAAATAATCTGGGATTGCTAGATTTCAGAGAAATAATGTGCTTAAAGTGCAGCTTCCCCTATGCCCACGGTATTTTATATAACCCGAAGTTTAGAAAATGAAAATGAAACAAAACACAAAATATTAAAATCAGCCAGAGCTCCACAGTCCAGGGATGGCTCTAAGGGATATTAATAAGAGACAAGATGGTGGCCACAACCATTGATAAAAGCCCTGATATTTTTTGATATGCCTGAATAAATTCTAAAAAAAATACAAATCGGCTCAACTCTCATATAGGTTTCAATGTGTCCAAGATTGAAGGAAAGAACAGAATTCAATGGAAGCAAATGTAGAATCATACACATTAAGACTACAAACTAAGACTACAAATCCTGATAAGAGTTGGAGACAGGTGTGATTGACCAAAACAGGACTGCAGGATTGTGGTGCATCTTTTAACAGAAACAATGTGCAGCTTCTATGAAAGGAACAGGTAGTGGGGATAATCAGGAAAGTAATTGAAAAAGATTAAATAAATTAACATTTGTGAAGTACATTAAGAAATATTTTATAGTACACGAATGAGTTCACCTAGAATACTGCCCGTAGTTCTGGTTGCTACATTTCCTTGTCACCCCCCTGCACCTCTAAAGAATTCTAACATTAGACAATTATGCCTGATTTGCAAAAATAGGAAGACGGGGAAAAAGTCAGTTATCTATGGAATAGAAATGTTAGTGATGGCTTCCTGCTCATGCAGCTTTGAAAAGCAGCTCAGGTATGGAGGTTAACAATGGAGATATTCAAAATAAATATTCTCCATTTCATGAGCTCCTATTAATAAGAGTTGTTGCACATACCAGTAGATTGCATGGAAAATCTTCTTCCACTACCGTGTATTTAGATTTCCCTTTAAAAAGTGATTCTGTAAGGGTCACCTTGCACATTCAGAATGCCTTGGCTGTGTAGTTTGACAGGAGAATTGGTTGTAGGCTATCATGAGCACTGATGGCTAATGTTACACCTTGTCAACAAGTGACCCATTTATAGGGTTACTAATTGAGAAACAGCAGCTTTGAGAGGTATCTCCAAGAGGTAAGCAAATGGCAAGTCATATTCCCCTGAGACATTTCCTTGCTCCATGCCAAATGCATGTCGTTTGTACCACAGCACATTACCCTCCATTTCCCTTCTTCCTCAGCAGTCAAATATACATTTTCTTGTCAAGCATCTTGGCAGTCAGCTCCACAGTTTGCAAGATGGACTGAGAACTCCACAGGTGGACTGATTAGTGGGTGGCATTTTTGAGTTCTAGCAAGCTGTTAGCATTATGTCTGTTTGCTTTAGGTACAGATGTGAAGTGATTTGACAGTCGATTTCAGAAGTGTGTGAATTTTTTTAATGTCAAACTCTTCTTTATGGATACAATCTCTTTTTCTCCTAGCTGTCCACTGGAGGGGGGTAGCATCAGAAAAACTTCAATCTGGTGGTTTTGTACAGTATAGGGAAAGTAATCCAAATGATTTTTAAGGGACAAAAATTGTTTTTAATATTCTTTTTAGAAGTTTCAATCACCATGTCCAAAATTTCATGGTAAAGCAGAAAGAAACACAGACTATGAATTTCTATTTACTTCACACAACTTATCTAAGCACAAGGTTGCATAACAAAAGCCATAGATGAAAGCAAGTGATGTTTGACAAGTGGAATTCAATGTTGACTTGCTCATTACATATCTTCTTTTTGACAGAAACATTTGGGATGTGATTTTTCTTACAGTTACTATGAGCCTAAAATAACAACTCCAGAATCAACATTTGGAGGTGGAAAGGTACAACACAAACACTTACAATCAGAGCAACATGGGAAATCTGAGCTGACATGCCCAATAACCACACTTGTCATACGAAAGAGGCACTCTGAGAACTTGACATTATGCTTCCATATATTTCACAACTCTGGAGAAAAAACATGTAAATATTATCTATACAAGCTCTGGGAGAGAGCAAGAGAGAGAGAGAGAGCGCTAATGGATGGGGCAAGATGCTTTTTTCCAGTGAGCAGGGATAGCAAGTACATGGAGACCATGTTTTGTTAGAACATTTTCAGCGGGCCACTATATTAGGATATAAATCCTTTCATCATCAACATCCATGAAATTGGCACCATCAATATCATCTCCATATATGTTTTTACAATGTGTAAGTATCAGTTCAGAGACAAGCCATGAATAAGGAAAAACTGAAGGACACTCTTTTTCACAGTAGATTGTTATTGGATAAAGGGTAGCCAATTAGAGGCAAGGCTGCATGAGATTAGCTAGTCGTATGGTGCCCTCTCCCTTTAAGACCTCTCCCCAGCCAGCCCAGCTGCTTAGCAAACAGCAGATATAAAAGCCCTGCAACAAAGCAGTTGGGTGTGGTGTGATGGTGGTTGTGGAGGAGGATCTGGTGTGGAAGGGTTGTGAAAGTGAGAAAGGTTGTGGGTTTTGTTATTCTGCATAGGAAATGGAAGCAACCTAATGTTAAGTAGAACTATAGTTTACTCTTGATAGTAAGAAGTAGCAGTAGACCTGGAGAGGGTGTAAAAATAAACTGGGAGTCCGGGACTACTATGCAAGGGTCTGCTGGTGTGTGGGTAGCCTAAAGGCCAAGGAGGCTGAAGTGGGCCCTGTGATATATGGGAGCCCACTGAATTGGATATAGACAGGTTCTTACCTTTCTTCAGATAGTAATGCTGACATGAAATAGCAGGGATTCTCACAATACTATGGGTAGCTCTCAGTAACTGTATTGCATATAAAACAAAGATGTAGCCTCAAACTGTGAATTATTTCTCTCTCACACACCATGTGTAAACAAATTCATTTTTAATTATAGCACATACATAAATGCTGCAAAGCATTCCTCAAAATCCACCAGCTGATTTTCGCTGTGGCATGAAATCATAGTTTAACCATAATTTACTGAATAAAACACAACTGGCTGGATTCACACGCCCTAATAAACCAGAATAATTTATAGATAACAAACTGGTTCACACAACATACTAAATTGATAGGAAACTACAGAATAGCTTAGTATCTGGTACATCTGGCCATAGAATTTTCATGTGGGCTTTGGACCCCTTAATCTGCTGTCCCCAGTGTGGAGAATTGTTAAACCAAAAAATAATATACAAATACCATTTTATTATATGCATTTCTGAATTGTTCATTTGAGGTTCATTTGATTCTGCCCCCTTAAGTATGAAGGGGGCAGAATCTGCAAGATTAAGGCATGACCCCAGCTCACTCCTTTTGCATGTATTCATGTACAAAAGGAGTAGAGGTAAAATTATGACACTTCTTGAAGATTTTGATCTCTCCCCAGAAATCCCTAATCTCAGAGAAATACAACATAGATGAAGGAAACTTGCAATCAAAGTCTGTTACCAAGTCTGTATATGATAATCAAGATAGTCCAGGTATTATATTGCAAATCTTTACTGCCTTCTGAATAACACTTGATTGGAGGTAAATAGGTTCACCTGACAATTTTTCTGAGTTTCTCACAAGTAAAATTGCTCTGTTACTTCAAAGCACAATTTGGGCAAAGTCTTGGGTGATGATTTGGCCAATTTTGTATAGTATTCCTTGCCCCATTTGGCTTCTTTAATAGGATATCTGGATTTAATAGGATATCTGGATAGGATATCTAGGCTTGGATTCAGGAAGTAATATCTCTTTGAGTGGAATGGGAGCTATTACTACCTACCTTGAAGTGCATATTGGTTTTAAATCTACCCCCAGGCAAGGAAAAGAACTATGTTATAGCTGGAATTTCATATATTTGAGTTCTGACCATGGACATTTAAATGCTTCTGTTGCTTGTAATTACCATAAACCACTGAGCAAGGATTTCTGATTGCAGTGGATATGAACATGAATATAAATCAAATAAATGACTTTTAAAGCATATTATCTCATAATCACCAAGGAAGAGAAAAAGCTAATTTTTACTCATTCCAGGTAACAGTTGAAGTGCAAAAACCTCTGCAGAACATACTTCATGAAATAAAAGATAGCAGGGAATGTAGCACAGGAAATTAAAATTGTGCAAAATATAAGTTATCTCTCCCCTTGATTAGTTACAACTGTGTGTATCTGTGTGTGTGCGGGTGTGAGCATGTGTAAATATAAGGACAACACTCAGTTCTTGATTCTTTGAACTTGTGTAATTTCACACTCATGTAATCAGTGGGGTTATCCGGGAACCTTGTATTCTGATGGCCTTTTCCTAATCCCTTTGGTTATTTCTGCTATCAGGGTCTTTTCCTTGCCACCAAATTTTGTGTCTGAAATATTTTCACTTTAGTTTCATTATTAGTGTTAGCAGTGAGCAGGCTGATTTTATTCCATCTGGTACTGATCTGCTTTTAATCCATTTTTCTCCAAAACCACCATTTAAAGGCATCTATTTTTCTTTCTGATGGTCCACCTTTTGTATCTGTATGTTAGATCTGGCCTTGATAATAATGATTTTTGTTGTCACTGTGATGTTTTTGCTCTTTAATATTTCGTCTGTATCTTTCAGTCTTTCTTCCAAATGACAGATGTCTCTTTATTTCATGGCTGTAGTTGTCATACCTGTAACAGTCTTTCATTATTATACCTTTTCTTTGCCTACTTGCACGGGATCGACATACACGTACATGCATCATTTCATGTCGGCAGTTCCATTATTCTTTTAAGATATACCTGGTGCTCCTTGTAGCTCCAGATGACTAGGGAAGAGGATGGACAAACAGAAGCTGGTGTCTGATTGCCATATTCCTCCTTGCAGTGAATTAGAATTAGAATTAGAATTAATTTTATTTATATACCGCCCTTCTCCCGAAGGACCCAGGGCGGTGAACAGCCAAAATAAAACACAGAAAGTACAAAAGTTAAAACAATTAAAATGAATTAAATATTGGCCAATATTGGAAAAGTGATGGGGTCCCACTCAGCACCAGCTACTCTGGGGAGAACAGCAAAAGTGTACACCTCTAAATAAGGCAGAGCAAAGAGTTTGTTCTATTTATTAAATTTATTTGCCATCCATCTCATTTCTAGCATCTCTGGGCTGCTTACACCATAAAAACGTTAAAATTGGAGATAAATATTCCAACACTATGAAATGAAGAGTTTGAGTTGGGGGTAATATGCCTTGGTGTATGGAATGGAGGGAGGAAATCCCAGAACCCAGGAGGAAAATGAGGCAGGGCTGCTGCCTGTGGGAAACCGCCTGCCCCACAGCTTCAAAGAAATGCTGCCAAAGCCTTTTCTTCTGGAGCAAGAGGGGAGCTGATAGTTAACGGGCTCATCTTTCTAAGCCCCATCACATTGTGGGGACATGGAAGAGTGTGGTGCCAGCATCAGCCTGGCACAGTCAATGCATGTGGAAAGAGACTTATTGGTTGTACTTGAAAACTTTATAAGTTGCCCTTCAGTTTAGAGAATTCACAGGGCAACTCGCAAAAAACATTTTTTTCCCCAGCAATTAAAACAAAAATAAGACCCGCCATTTCTTCATTTGCTTTCTTGCTCCCCCTATAAAAAAAATTCTCCTGTACCTTTCTTCTTTACCATAAACGAATTAGGCCTTTGACACTGAAGCATTTTGAGTATACTCTTCTTCCCTCTTTTTTAGCTTTAGTTTAACACCCTAATGAAGCTGTTAATTTGCTTCGGCTTTTTTTCCCCCTTCCTTTTTACACTTATAAATAAAAACATTTGTTCCCATTTTTCAAAGTGTGAAGAGCTGCAGCAGAAGCCATCAATTAACACAGGCAGACAAGGCCAGAGTCCTTCCTCTCTCCCCCCTCCCCTTCCCAGCAAACTGTAAAGATTTCCATGCTGTGCTCCTTGGAGGGTGAAACTTGGGAGGAACATGAAGTGGAAAGTCCCTTTACCCCTCCTTTGCATCTGTAGTGTAAACCTGCAAGGGCTTTTTAGCAGCAGCTGCTTTGAGAGAGAAATAGCAGGAAGATCCGTGCAGCGGAGAGGTGCACTCGCTTCCAGAGAGCTTTCCAACATTGACCAAAGTTGCCAGCTGTTGTCTGTGGCATACCAAGTACCACTTTCTCTTTTCACCCACTTGCAAGAAGCAAACTTCTGCCCCAAGTCGTTTAATTAGCCTGATCTTCTAAAGAGTTACACATAATATCCCTGCTGAATAATTTTACGAGGCAGCCATGAGTGTTGGAAGAATTCAGCGAATGCACCGCCTGAAATGCAATCTAACAGATAACATGCTGGCTAGGGGTCTTCTTCGGAAGCCAACCTCCACTTTTAAATACAGTTCTGCTCTTTCATAAGCCTTTAACCAGACTTTCATTCAGAATGGGAATGAGACAGCCTGAGTTTTCAGGGGGAATGACAATTATAAAAATAGCAGCAAGGAGGTGGCATATAGAATGTTGTGATAAATAATCAAACAGTCCTACAAACGTTACAGAAAGTGAACTCTCTGCACAAGTTAGGAAGAATATAAGAAACTGCTCCATGCTGAGCCAGGCAGACTATCAATGCTCCTAGTTCAGTATTGCAAGTGCAAAAAGGCAGTGGCTTTTCCAATTTTTCAATAAGGGCTTTCCATCCTTCCTTGAAGATGCTGAGGATGGTGGAACCTAGTACGTCCCATTGTAAAAATGTGGGTTCTCCCAGGGAACTTGAATCTCTTTAAATTTTAAATGCTTTTGAAAGTAAAGCTTTGATTGCACTAATTTTCCTTGGTCAAAAAGAGGAAAAAATAGGGACTTCTTTGGCAGGCTTGAGAAAATTTCACCAATGACGTGAACTATGTTGGCAATAATACCAAATCCAATGAAAATGTGAAATGCAGTTTTTTCTTGGGTTGATAATATCTCAACCTAATTGCCATTCTACAGTTAAAGGGAAATAACTTCCAGAACCATAACGGAAAGTTAGTGACCTGCCAATTGGCTTAAGGAAAGTGGAGGCTCTCAAAAAATTATCATGAGGAATCCTCTGTTTTTGATATCTTGAAAGATTGCAGAGCCATCGCAAATTCTTAGTTGTCTTCAGAGCAGCTTATGAGGGAATGCTGTTATCCATATCTGTGATTTGTGTAATAAGCTGAAAATCCTTCTTACTGGCTGGGGAATTATGGGAGAAGCAGCACCACACATCTGGAGGGCTGGTTGAGTGTAACACTAGACTTTTCTTTTAAAATTCATTTTTTTCTCACCAAGGTTTTCACATAGTGTTAGAAACAGTAGAATGTTGCTGATGTACAATAATTTATAGATGGCATCAACCTGCTGACTAGGAAGGCATATTTTTGGCCAGCAAGCATGAAACCAAAAGGAAGGAAGCAACTGGTTCTTCCAGCCTTGTGCAATATTGGGAGCCAGCCATACATTGACATTTGGGGTGGCAATAAAATCTCTTGCTTACCTGCCCAAAGGTCTTACAACCAGTGTCTTACACAGCTCTGAATGAAATCCTCCTTGAATTGTTTTTTCTTCCTTTCCTCCCTCCTTCTATGTTCTTGATCATTGCTTGAACTTGTATCTGTACTTGGTAGAACTTAAACAGGAATTTAAGCCATGTGCATAATAACTTGCATCAAAGGAGTTCACTTTTCTTTCACATTAATGACATTTATATAGCTCCCCATCTCACAAAAAGTGACTCTGGTGGTATACAACAATCAAATTACATTAAGCAATGGCATATCACATAGCTTCTTTGCCACAACTCTCTGGGTGGAATCAGATTCATTTCTCGGGCTAAGCTGGGGTGGGACATTCTGTGAAACTGAAAGCAGTGAGAGCCCAACAAAGAAGAAAATGGAGGGTGAGATCTCAAGGCTTCTGTCCTCCTCATGGAGTAGCATGCTGGCTAATTACCCAACTGGCAGGAGAAAATCACATGGGCAAAAGTCCCATCACTCTGGAAATCGCTCAGCAGATGTGTCTGCTATGGTATCAGCTAGCAGACAGGTTAGACAGTCTATCAATTGGGGCATCATGCTTTTCTGTGGTATAATTAATCATTTTTCCTCAAATATAGACTGTTTATAATTATAACATGACTGTCATTATGGTTTATTTTTCCAACTTCCCACATTCTCTTACAGTATATGATCCTCTTGCAACTATAGACACTGCTGACACAAACCAGCCTTTTAGAGCAAGGTTATCTATGCTTTTCTATGATTTGATTTCTGTATCCATATGTTTGTTTAGTTAGCTCAGTTATAATCTGTCCACCAATGAGTATTGCAGACTCTGCCTGCCTGCCCAGCCGCACTATATTTTATCCAGGAAAAGCTAGAATGGAACTCCTAGGATCTTATTGAGGTTGCCACAGAACTCGTGTTTGTTTTGGCACAGTTGCTAGCAAGGGGAACTTTGAGAGATTCTGGAACTCCAAATGCATGCATATATAAGAATGGGCCCTTTTTATCCCCATCAGTACTGGAGTTACCTTATTTTACTGACCTGCATTTCAAGGACATTGTGTATGCAAAAGGCTGATAGTGTTGCTGAATAGGTTTCTTTGTGCTCCTGCATTTCAAAACAACAGCAAATATTCCCAGAGTTGGTTTCTTGCTTTTTAAATTTTGCTAAGCAAACATTTTCCTCCACCTTTGCTATCAAAGTAAAATTAATCCACAAGCAGTAGCACTGCATGGACATGGCTAGCCAGATGACAGGGAAGTGATGAAGGAAGCTCCTAAGACAGACATGGAAAAGACATCCTTTACTACCATGAGCAAGTGTGCCAACTTCAAGCAGCGATATAATTGGCACCATCTTTTCAGAGACCTCCTTTAGAGTAACACCAGATTTACCCTCCAGGGCATAAGAGTATTTTTTTTAAATTCTCTGCCTTTATAGAGCTTCTGTACTCATTGGGCAATTCTTTCCAAGCTCATGTTCATTGTTGTCTTACTACTATTTGCAGTTTTCTAGCATGCTCTTATTTCTAGAGATTTGACTTATTTTTTTGGCATGCTAGATTAAACATACTTTACCCCCAAACTATGCAAAAAGATACGTTGCTCTCACAATTAGCAAGGCAGCTGAATATTGCTATTAGGAGCCAGACTAGTGTTATCTGTATTAGCTGAAGCTTCCAATGACTTATCAAGGACAACCCTATGGCAGAGAATTTTCTCATAGTATTAACAGTTATTCCAGTTTTGCAATTGTGTACATGTTCCAAAATATTGCCCTAACGTAAAGTTGCCAGGACAGTGCCTGTTTCACTCCATGTTAAAAGAATTTCCAAAGCAGTTTTTAATGTATAACCATCCTAATACATCCACAAAATGTAATTTGGGGTGGGGGCACAGGAAGGGGGAAACCAGGTAGTTTCCATTTTCATGCTTTCTCACAAGTTCTTTTTTTTTCTCATTAAGGGAGCAAAAGGGGTACTGTATGATGTTTTTTAATTTCTGTAAACATTTTTGAAAAGCAGCTATAATCAATGAGGGCAAATTCCCTCATTATACATTTGAAACTGTTAGACACCTAGGATGTTTCGGTCCGTGAGTGTCTGCAAGGTATGGTCAGAAAACTCAACATAAAAAAAAACCCGATGGAGCCATTGACTTGACTGTTTTGACCATGCCCCGTGGAGACCCAATCCTCTTCCTCCTCCTTTCCATTTAAGAAAGTGTTGATTCCTGGTGATTTCCAAGACTAATCCCAACAGTTTTCTTGCCCACATTTTCAGAAGTGGTTTGTTATTGCCTTTTTTCTGGGGCTGAGAGATTCTGACACTTTTTGCTTTCAATTGTTTCCAGGCATTTCTTTGTCAATTCCAAACTGGTACTCCTAAGCTAATAGTATACATTAATTGTGAGCCCCAAACAGGATGAAAACAAAGGTTAGTTAAAAGTTATCCCAGGGCATTTTAAATAGGTTCTTATTAGGTGCTAAAATATAAACCATATATTGGGAAGGCAAATAAGGTTTATCTTAGGATCTGTAATTTAGTAATTTCACTTCTAAGCAGGTGGTCTTTCAGAGTGGAAGATTTTCCCAGATCATCCTAGAGAAGCCAAGAAGCAAACCTGGGAGAATGCAGAACAGAAAACCTGCCTCTAAGCTATAGACCAGGGCTGTCAAACTCGTGGCCCGCAGGCTGGATGTGTCACATGCTGCTCCCGCCCCCACCCAGTTTAGCAAAGGGGGAAAAAGTCCCGATATGTCACGCGATGCTGCCATGATGACGCGAGTTTGACACTCCTGCGATAGACCAATCTTCATTTTGCTTTCTCATGATAAAAAGCTCGGTTAAGTTTCTGCAGCTCTTCTGCAGCTCCAATTTGTCACTTCTGTTGCATCTTCTATGTGTCCATCCAGGTCCCCACTCAGAGCTCCAGTGTTCTGAACCCACCAGAAAATTGATTTGGAGGGATTAAGAACCCTTCAAAATACTCTTCAAGAGTTCACAGAGAAAAGCAACTCTCTCTGAATGAATAGAAGGGTATTCTGTTCATGCAGCAAAATCTTTCCATTGTGAGATTGAAGAGCATCTTTGCTTCAAATACATTGGGACAATAATGTGCACAAAACCACTTTGTACCAATTCTTTAAACAACTCCCACTCCCCCTGGATTGGTAAAATAGTATGAGATGTATGTCCAATAATTTGAGGCTGGAAAATTGTTAAACTTTATAGTGTGTGAGTATGTGAATGATGAAATCTCTAAAAAAGAATTGCTGTTCATGACAAGAAGAGAAAAAGGAACAGAAGATTACATTGATTTCAGACCTGGGCACTACGTAGAATAAGTGCCATTCTAGCTAGGAAATCCAGATGCAGGTAGACTGAAATACTTCTTGAGAGTACCAGGTTAGGAGAACATTAGTTTCTCTATGCTGAGCCAAATGCAGAGATTTTCCTTATTGCTTTTTAAAAAAAATAATTAAGCTCCAAAGGCCATTTGTAATAGATTGACGTAAATCCTTAAATCAGGGATAGAGGGATAGAGAACACATGGTGTTCCAAATACTGGGGAACTACAACTTTCAACAACCCCAGCCAATAATGAGAGGTGCTGGGAGTTGTGGCCCTCCAGATGTTGATGAACTTCAAATTTTCAGCCCTTGTCTTGATTCATTCCATATTTGTTCAAATGAATATTATGCCACTTGAGGAACAGTCTCTTAAATAAATGACAAAGAACCTATTATGTCTAAGAACATGGAACATTCTCTGTGAGGTCAATGATCTGTCACAGTGGTACAAAAACACTATTGAGAACATATTGGAATCCCCTGATCTGTCTTCTAAACAGCAAGCATAAGTCGTGGCAAGTCTGTACTACTCATTACTTCAAGCTGAGAAACCATAGCAGCCTGTTCTCCTGTTAACACAGATTTATTTCCAACAGCACATGTACTAACATACTTTAGTACTTTAGGGAAAAAAATGCCCCAATCAGTTATCTTTGTTAGATGTGGCCAGTTAATTTCATTGTAGATGAATGAAGGCAAGAGATTGGCCATCTGAGAAGTCCAAGACTAAACTGGACTTCGAATCTAAGCATCTCTGATCCCAGTTTAGAGAACAAATACATGTGCTTCTGTTTATTGTGTAAACAAGTTAAACTTTTTACGCAGAATTCCCAGTACTTCTAGTTAATTCTCACCACACTATTCCACATCCCATCTCCATCTGGCTGATTAACACCCTTTAGGAATCTGCAGATTTATTCCCCAGCCCCTATCTTATATTAAATAAGATATTTATAGATCTGAAATTATGCCTGCAAGATATTTTCATCCTTACACATACCCTTAAATGTTTCTCAAAAAGTAACAGAACTCTATGCAACATAGCTTTTAAATATTCAGATCCTCTAGCACAAATATAATCAAAGCATTTCAAATGTAAAATACTTGAATTACCAGTCAGGCAGAAAGTACCATGTTCTAGTTAAAATTGCTTAAACTTAGTTCAAATAGCCATGCAGAAGTTCACTTTGGAATATGTTGGAGAGTCTGAGCTTGTCATAATTAATTTCTTATTTTGGGCAGAATGTGGAGCAATCCTCATTTGTGTTAATTGGATTTATTGAAGTACATATGTATTTTTCTTATTAAAATTAGTGGTTTTTTATAACAGATTAACGTTGACTGAATTGTGCCCTCCCACCCTTTTATTTAATTCACCAGCTACCTAATCTAAGCACCACAATGACTCATTCCAAAGTTTTCAAACTACTCATGAATATTAGATTCATACATTAAGTATATCATGCATGGAAATATTTGCTTGCAAGATTTTCTCCCCGAATATTGCTTAAGAGCCAGAAATTGTATACTGCTGCATTGTAAAGGTGTTTAGATCGCTTAAAATGAATCTTCTATCTCCTTGTTGACTCTATGGGAATGCAGGTGTTTCATGGATGAAAAACTTGAATAAAAATATGCTTCTGATTGTTGTGGACAAAGGTCAAAGCATATTTAGTCACAGTCTTCACTAACAACAATTCTACCTTCCCATGCACATGAGCTGCAAGTACAAAGGTGGTTTCCACCATTTATTATGTGCAGGATGTTGTGGAACATTATTACAATGTAAAATACAAAACCTATAGTCTAATATGGTCTAAATAGAAGCACTTCTTTTAATATTTTGTTAAAAATTAAGTAATCATTGTAATCTATATTCTGATGGAGAGGAACAGAAGATATTAAAAAAGAAGGAACGCCCACTTGTAAAAGTAATCAGTGTTTTCCCTAGAACATTGCAGCAAATCTCAGTGTGAAAGGTGTTGAAGTAATCAGATGGGTCCTTATATTTTAGCATCTGGTTCAAACTGTACAGCCAGTTTTAATCTTACAAATATTTTTGGGAATAAGTGTCAACTTTTTTTTTTTTAAATTGTTTAACTTTTATATTCGGAATTTTTATAATTGTAGGGGTTTTTTAATTGGAGCCAAATTATTTAATTCTTTTATATTGTTTTTAATTGTATATTGTTGTTTTTAGTTGGCTGTACACCGCCCTGAGTCCTTCGGGAGAAGGGCAGTATAGAAGTATAAATAAATAAATAAATAAATAAACAAACAAACAAACAAACAAACAAACAAACAAACAAACAAACTTAAGTATCAGAACGGATGTTACACAAATAGATGATTAATGCAATTGAAATATGCTTACTCTTTTGTGATGGGAGCGTTCTGATTAAGGCACACAGTAAAGAAGCTGTACTTGATGTCCTCGAGAAACCTTTGCCACATCCAGCCATTTATTTCTAATAAAAAATTATTAAACCCTTAAAAAAGTGGAGAACATTACAATTACAGCAATAGGGATAAGGTTAGAAACCAAATAGGATAAAGCAGGGATGTTAAATTGGCAGCCTGCAGGCTGGATGAGTCACGCACAGGCAACACCCTCCCCAGCTCCACAGAGGGGGGAAAAATCACGATACATCACATGACACGATAGAGTTTGGCACTTGTGAGGTAGAGGAACACGTACACTTTCTTGAAACCATGTAACTGGTTTCAAGAAACCATGTAACTCAAAACCTTCTACAACCTTCCACTAAGTTGTATTATATAATGCAACAGAAATTTTTAAAAAATCTCTATTGGTAGTCCTTGATTTGCAACTTACAATGTTGGCAGCATCCAGGGGTCTTGGGATTGTCATTTGAGCCCTTCTTAGGGAGTGTTTGACAAGTGGTAGTAAGCAAAGTCAATGGAGGAAGCCAGATTTACTTGGCGATCCACATGATTTACTTAACAACTGTAGTGATGTACTTAACCATGGCAAAAGTCATAAAATGAAGCATGACTCAAGGAACAATTGCCTTGCTTAGCAATGAACATGTTGGGCTCAATTGTGGTCGTAAGTCAAGGACTACCTGTCCATGGGACATAAATCAAATTAATATAATTAATTGTAACTGCATTTAACTAAACAGGTGTAGTTTTTGTCTTGGTCCATTTGCTTTTCTGGAGGTAGCTAGAGCATGGACACCCCATAGCATTCCAGTTAGGGGAAGATAGCAGCTATTCCCTAAACCAAAGCAAAAATGCCTGTTTTCTTGCTTCACATTTCAATCTTCCCTTTTGCTCCATCAAGACATATCATGGTAGAGCTGAACAATGCTGCACCTGTGTAAAATAAGAAATCCAAGGTCATGTTTAAATTCTAGGGGAGTTGTGCTACTCAGATAGCAGAGCACTTCATTGACAATATTAGTGATTTTATTTCCTGGTTAGTTATAGATATCTTGGCTACATTTTGAAATATTAACTACAAGCAATGGAATACAGAAAATACATAGAAATGGTTCATTTTGTATTGCCCCCTCTCCCCCATCATCAGCACCCCATTGCATGGCACTAATCTAAGTGTCCTCCTCTTTGAACGGTGAGCACTTCCTGCAGCTGGTCAGTTGGGGGCGGGCACTAAAATTAGCAGCTTGCCAGCATTCTGTCATCTTCCTTGTTCTTATCTTGCCACATTTTTTCCTAGTAAGTTGGGACAAGTACAGCCCTAATAGACTCTGTGCAGGGGGAAAGCAAAGCCATTGGTTATGCAATGGTAAAGGATGGTGAAATTGTACCAATGTATCATAATATCTAGCTATCTGATAGGAGGGGGGAAATCCAGAAGGCAGGATGAGGTGAGAGTTTCTACCAATAAGAAGCATTTTGCAGGATAGGAAATATTTTTACAACATTTTCTCTGGAGTAGGAACCAAGCAGAAACTTAATCATCTTGACTTTTCATAGAGATACAGGGGTAGTACACCTGTGGACAGTTTTTGGAATGCAGCAAACATCAAAACAAAATGAGGTTTCTCAACAAAATTATAATTAAACATACAAATCGTTTCCACTATATCCCGTTTTTTTAAAAAAATCCTGGTTCAAATCAAACTGGGTCATGTAGTTGTTACAAAATGAAGTTTAGTCTAATGAGCTCTCAGAAAAAATGTAACTTCACAATTTTGGAACAGCCTATAAGAAAATTCAGCATGTATTCTCAGGGCAGGAGTTCCAATGAACCCCAAATGGTGCTGCAGATTTCAATAAGGCAAACAGTTCCTTAAACTAGATGAATCCACACAATTCAGTGCTTGAGGTGAGCCAAGAAACCAAGACAAACCCCATGAAAAATCCAAAATGCTGCTTGCTCTTGTTAAAATATTGCAACAATTTTTGACAGCCATACTCTTTGCTTGTCATAGGTATATGTCATAAACATAACTGTGTTGAGCTGTATTTGAAAATATGCATGAATATTTTCATACAGAGCCCCCACTGTAACAATTTTCCTTTCTTCAGAAAAAGAGTAATAACAAACTAATCCTGGTCTGAGACAGTGCATTCATGCAAAGTTGTCTAGTTGAAGCAGAATGTGATAGGGATGCTAATTTGAATGCACACACAAATGCATATCCCACTGAAATGTCACCATCTGCACTACATTATTTTCGATAGGAATTGGATTAAAGCATGAATGACTACCCATGTTCTGTTCAACTGCATGCAACTAAAGTCCAATTGGGGGAATTGTTCAGCCTGGTACAGGCAAGGGATAAAACCACCAGCATGGCACAACGCAACATCAAGAAATGTCCTAATCTCTTGAGTAGTGATTATGCTAACTCTCTATTTCTCAAGTTCAGAAGGGGCTGTAATAGGAGAGCATCACCAGTCAATGCAATGCCATCAAAAATCCACATTTATAAATATAGGACACAACTGACAACAAATTGTTAAGTATGCTATCCCTCATTGGCTATATTTGGGCATGAAGTAGACTACTCAGTTAAAAAGTAGTTCAGAGGTGATGGCACACTGTGGACATAATAATCATAGACAGCTATAAAAATGCATTAAAGGAGTAGAAAATTTTTGGTAGACCCTTTAACCCATCACCTGAAACAACCTTCCCAGGGAAACACAATAGAATACACTAATATTTAACCAGATATGATCCTCCTGTATGTAAGATATGGAAAACCATTTATTGAATGGACATTATCATGATGTGCATATTTGATTTAGATTAATTTTATGGTGAGATGTATAGAAGCTCATGAGAGTTCCCTGAATCAGTAACTTTTTGTCCAGTTCTGAATTGAGAGGAGCCAATCTTAAGAAATAATTTTAATCCCATTATGTACTTTGTTTCTGGCAAGAGAGAAAACTGTCTCATACAGCCAAGAAGAATAAACGCCTGTCAGTTCATTTAACCCTCAAGTGTCATCTCATGTAACCTCAGCTTTACGGCAGCATGGACAGTCTGAAAGCAATTGTGAACGATAGATAGATCAGAAAAGAGAAAAATTAAAATAAATCCACCACCACATTCTTAACATGATTTTACTCTCTGCTTATAATCTTCTTCAATGCATATGTTTACAATATCTGGAGTAATAATTATTAAATATAGTAAAATACCTCTAAACTTGGCTCTGAGTATAATTGTACTTCTAGCGAGAAGAAAAAAAAATACTGAAGTTTTGACAGCATGCCACTTCCTCCTCCCCCAGCTTTTAACAGAAACGGCCTCCAGTGAAATAATCCAAGCTGTGTTCAAGAAGTTGGCAAGGGGGTCCAATTAAATGCGGTTTTAGTGTATTCTGGCATTTGCATAGCTACTGTGCCAAAATGTTTTTTTTTCTCAAAAAATGTGCTTTTGTCCAGGCACTGTCAAATAAATAATGCTGTATTTTCAAAAAAGATGAAGGGTGGACTTACTAAGGTGGAAGCCCCAACTGGATATGGTGAAGTTTACTTCTAAGTAAGAATACATAAAATTGAGCTGCATCTTCCATTAACTTATTTGTGGTCTGCAATGTGCTAAAGTATAAGCATATTATTCTCCCATATATATAAATAAGAGATAATAAACCAAAGCATATATTCCTCTTTTCCAACTGATTTGAAACAAAATAATAGATTGCATTTTAGGATGTTTCTTTTTTTTTTCTTTTACAACATCTCTTTAAAATTATTCTGGGCTCCAAATTAATCAGTTCCTTAATCTTTTAACAAATAAATCCATGCCATTTTAAATGTCCTTTGTTTAGGATGATTATTGAAGAGTTTCGCAGTTGTTATTTATATCAAAAAAAAGAGATAGCTATTTCTCCACTTAGATCCACTTATATGATTTCAAGTGTGCAACGTTGGAAAACAAATGTACAGGGCTCAACAATCTCAATTCTCTACTTAAATGAAAGCCTCAATATACTCTGCTTATCTCGTTTCCTTGTATTAAGAAGAAGAAAAGATTGAGCATTTTATCATTTTAAATTTTAGAAGAAATTACAAAGAATGGATCTTTCTCCAAATTAGACTTCAATTTTCATTTGTGGGTTAACTTAAAACAAATGCAATTTTTCATCAGACAGATGTAAATTTTAGTAAATTAATGTTAGATTAGAGGAGATCTCTCTCTCTCTCTCTCTCTCTCTCTCTCTCTCTCTCTCTCTTTCATTTTAAAAACCTCCCCAACTCCAGTCTGTGCAATGGAGCAGTTAATTTCTTTTGGACTCCGGCTATGGCATCAAGCTGCTTTTTCTCCCCATTTAGGAATGAGATCTTCACCCAAACAAACAATTAAATAATCAACAAATAAGAATATTTAACCAAAAATAAACACAGGGAATTACCAAATCCTAAAAGCTATAAATTAAATTCATCGAGACACAAAAGAAGGTTGAGTCACCCACTAAGCTGAGAAGAAGTGAAATGCATTCTGGTTCTGATGCTTTGTAAAAAGGTGACTACCTCAGAGATATTGAAAATGATTAAAATGCTCCTAATGCCAAGATCCTGAATAGTCAAGTACAAGTATTAAGGGTTAAACAGTAGATTCCTAATATGTAAAACAACAACAACAACAACAACAGTTTATTACAGTTGAGTTTTTCATTTGGAGAAAACTCATCTGTGGGAAGAAGAGGAGGTGATTTTGGCCCATGTCCTTCTTTCCTTCCATTCTTTCTCAAAATCTGCTTCAGAGAATGGCAAGACCAGTCAGTGCATAATATAAAATTTGCTAAAACGGAGCCCTTTTGTGATGGCAGTAATAGTCTTGATGGTGACAAGAACTTTATGCTACTGAATGTCGTATCTACAATTTTGATAAACGATGTTTAGAGTTCCTTTTATTCAGAAACATATTACTTGCGAATGAAATAAATAACTAGAGAATAAAAAAACCTATTTCAAAATCAAATACTTTTAAGTCAACCTGGTTTTCATTGTAGCTGATTTTATTTTTATTTTTAAGAATATAAAGAAATAACACTTGCAAAAAAACTCTAAACTTCTCATCTTGGAAAACCAGTCAAATTAATGTCTTTGTCACAGTGTCTTTGTGAGAATTCACCATATGAGCCAGTGGTGGAATTCAATTTTTTTTACTATCGGTTCTGTGGGCGTGGCTTGGTGGGCATGGCAGAGGAAGGATACTGCAAAATCTCCATTTTCACCACACTCCTGGGGGAAGGATATTGCAAAATCTCCATTCCCACCCCACTCTGGGGCCAGCCAGAGGTGGTATTTGCTGGTTCTCTGAACTACTCAAAATTTCCACTACCGGTTCTCCGAACTGCTCAAAACTTCCCGCTACCAGTTCTCCAGACCCTGTCAGAACCTGCTGGATTTCACCCCTGGTCTTGAGCCATAGTCCCTACCAAGAAAAATCTTTTATATCAGATGCCAAACCTGACGCAGAGATCAGCCTATTAGGCAGCGTTCACAGTGATATCAGCCTGGAAAGTAGAATGCTTAGCCATTACAAAAGGCGCCAGAGCAGATAGGAATGGAAAGTGCAGATAAGATCACTAGAAGCGAGCTAATCTATGGGAGACAGTTCCCACGGGATCTTCACTGTCAAATAGATCTGATCAAGATAGAGCAGCAGCAGCAACTTTCTTGTTATTGCTCTTTTTATTTACAATATTTTAACCCCTTGCAGGAACTTAAAAGTACATTGGTACCCTGGTACTCAACTGCTTTGAAATTCATCGGATTTGATACTCAACACATTTTGATATGAACACTTTTTGTCCTGGTACGCATCATTTGTTTGCTAGTCAATAAACAGGCTAAAACTATCAGTGTCAACTGCCTTGTGACTCACTACTTTATTCCTTATGGGGAAATGTGTTTGGTACTCATTGGTTTTGGTACTTATCCAAGTATTTATCCTGGAATCAATTAATACTAAATACCAAAGTACCATTGTAATCAGATACACAGATAATTTAGTCCAGAGTTTCTCAACCTCTGCAACTTTTAAGACACATGGACTTCAATTCCCAGAATTCCCCAATCAGCATGGCTAGCTACGGAATTCTGTGAATTGAAGTCCATGCATCTTAAAATTGCCAATATTGAGAAACCCTAGCTTAGTCTATAATAAAGTACAGGTGGAAATTATTAGCGATGCCTAATACACAGGGAGTCACAGAGACCTTAACCAAATCTCTTGGTAGGCAATGGGCAATCAGCAACAGTAGGGTTGTATCTCGCCTCAATCTTTTTTCTTATACCACTGTCAGCCTCCTTTGACGGTTTCTGACAAAAAAAGAAAAAGAAACCCAGCAGCATAAATTCCCACTATTTTGAAATAGAAAAATAAGCACATACAGACACACACAAGTATATGCAAACCCTATAATAAGTTTAGTAGAGTTTAAAAAGCAAAGTACCCCCCATACATGGTATGACCTATCCACTGTGACATCTGGCTCCTCCCCCTCCAAGTTAAATAAAGTTTTAGCCACCAAAGCAATGGTTGTTTTAGGAATACAGAAACTATCCTTGATTTGGCCTTCCCTACTTCCCTAACCGCCATGTGAAAACAGATCACTGTTCAGCTTCACTGTGACAATACTCTTACAATTCGGATGGATCGCT
>JANHZT010002536.1:317569-334182 GCA_032468215.1 Stegonotus admiraltiensis | reverse complement strand
TGGAAGGCTGAGTCGACCTTGAGCCTGGTGAGATTTGAACTCGCAGTAATTGCAAGCAGCAGATGTTAATAACAGTGGTTTTAGTCCACTGTACTACCAGGGCTCTACTTTACTTTCTAATAATTTAAATATAGTATTGTCATATTTCAATTCAAGTCATTGCAGTTGCCCAATATGTCTAAACTGCTAAACTGTAGCTGGCTAGTTTGTGATTCAAACATAGGACACTTCTATAGCATGATGTTTCCACTTCTAATTCACTCAAAAGAACTTGCAGTCATCACTTTTGCAGACCTTGAAACTTTCAAAACGCGTAGGTGACGCCATGATCCAGTGCTCATGCTTCAGCCAATCAGTGAAACAGTGAAAAAGAGATAATCTGATCAATAGCCATGGTTGTATGGCAATCACTGGCTGCCTATAAGCACTTAGGCCAAGGAATGGGGGGTATAAATGCAGGAGACGGGGTGAAGCAAGAGTTTCTGCCAAGGGAAAAATGGTCTGCCCACAAAGGTCCAGCCCTGCAGAAGGAAAAAAACCCAGCTTTGCACTGCTCTTAGAATTTGGAACTGGAGTAGAAATATGTTGCGTTAGCTCCCTGAACCAGCCAATGTGAGATAACCTTTATTGTCATTTTTTACTGTGGGCACCTTGGCACACATTAAAAATGAAATTCTGTTGCCTACTCTCAAATGTGTACACATGGACATGCTACATACATGCATATGTAAATACCTACTCATACATATAAATACATATGTTATTTATTGTCCATCTTGAATACGTGGCAGAAAGAGGACGCTTGAGAGTTCACAAGGTTGATGCTATAGGGAACAAAACTGTGACTGAATCTGGGTGTTCTGCTTCGAATACCACGAAGCCGCCTCCCAGAAGGTAACAAGGAAAACAGATCATGAAGAGGATGTGTAGCATCCCAGGCAATCCTACGGTCCCTGCTCCAGCAATCTTATATGCTATGTCCTGGGTAGAAGGGACCGAACTGCCAATAATCTTTTCTGCCCTCCTCACCACACTCTGCACCGCCTTCCTGTCTGAAGCAGTAATGCTTCCAAACCAGACTGTAAAGCAATATGATTGGATGCTCTTGATCATCCCTCTAGAGAAAGTGGTAAGGACAGGAGAGGAAGATGTACCTTTCTCATGTGATGCAGAAAATGCAGTCGCTGCTCTGCCCGCTTCACCAGTGAAGTTGTTGTAAGATCACTCAGGTTTGCAGCTGCTCCTGAACTACTGAAAAATCCTGGTGGCAAGATATCCATGGACTGTCAGTTTTAGAAAGTAAACATGCTAGGACTGTTCTCTAAAGGGTTTTTTTTTTGGTTATTTAAAAAATGGTTTGGGGGAAGCTGTGAGAACTGCAGAGAGGTATCCATGTCTAATTATATTGAAGAGCCTCCTCCTTCAGATCTCTCCCTCTCTCTCATGTGGGTGCAAAGAATACACATTGATTATGTTGAACAAAGAAATAAAGTGGTTGGTGTGATAACCTTGGGGCTAGGGTAGAAATAAGCCCAGTCAGTTAAAGAATATGTAGAGTTTAATGAAATGAGTTGATTGATTTTATTTTGCTTTTTCTGATTACTGTGAACCATTTAGGATTATATTGTATAAGATAGGTAGCCACGTAAGTTTCTGAATAAATGAATGTACAAACTTTCTTTACAGACTTCTCAAAATGATTTTTCTTAAGAGTTTTACTGTGTAGTTTTATTCATCCCCTCACTTGGATTTCTCCCATTAGAGTTACTGACTCCTGTCATAGAAATAGTTCTCATAAATTAAATCTAAATCATCCATATATTAAACATATTTAATAAAACTATAGAAAATCTATAAAATCTTAACAATGGTAGACTTTACAGCAATATAATTAACTGAATTCATGTGCATGATTTATTTTATGTAATCATTCTTAAAATTTGCTAAACAAATAATTGAAGTTGGTTTTAGTTTTGTAAACTAAATCATTTACTGATCATTTACTGCATTGTTACTCTGCCATTACTGATCTAGGTGCATTTTGAAGTCATAACTAAAGTAAGAGGCTACTTACTCCATTTGAAAATTTTAATTTATTAAGGGGAATATCTAACAACCTTTAAGAGAGGTATATAGGCTAAGTATAATGCAGTTAATAGTAGTCATTTGAGTATTCATTTCTTTTTTATCAACAAAGTGCATTAGCTCAACATTTTACATACTGTACAGCAATAAAAAATAGAATTGTACATATATTTAATTATCTCACACACAAAGGTTACATTTCATATCCCACAGTCAATTTCTTTGTCAAAGTATTAAGTATTGAAGTACGATGGGCTGTTTTACCATCACCCTGGAATTAAAACCAACAGGATTCATTATATAAAACCATTTTATTAATTAAAACAGAAAAATAAAAATGCATCCCCTCACTAAATCATTATAGAATTCCAGTGCTATTAATGGGAGAAAAATCCTTTCAGTTCAGCAAAGATACGCTAACTGATGGTGCCCAATGCTACATATAATATTCTACATATAATATTCTCAAACAGCTGCATAAAGAGGGCTTTTAATGAAAGGAGCCCAACCATTGCTGTTAAAATTGTCTTTTTCTTCTTATGGAACAGCCTACAAAATTTTAAACAATCCTACCCTTGATAGGGAAAAACACATACGCACATACCAAAATCAATTATGAATGGAAGACATCTTGCCCTCATAAAATCTCAAATAAAAGTTGACTATTTTTTTCTGACAATTCTTTTCAATAATCTCAGGAAGCAATATATTTCTAAACGTAGTCTCCTTGATTAATGTCATTTCTTTGGGATCAGTACAGCAGTGTTTGCCATTGCCTTCCTTCTGGGATGTCTTCAAGGCTCCCCAGTCTATCCTGTAATCCTGGGGTTTTGTTGGAGACCTCCATCCAAGTATTTAGTCAGTCCAATCCTGCTTAGTGTTCCAATATCAGTGAAGTATTTGCATGAAGGGAATTTCAAGTTATGGAATCCAGGCTTATGTCATACTTATCAAAGCTGAAAATTCTAATATTTACAACGCATTGGCTGATGAATAAAAATGGTGACACATGTTAAGGATAAATTTACATGTATACTTTTTTAAAATATAAATTTTCAATTGCTTGGTTATATTTATTCAGTATTTGTCTAATTTATGAGTTTTATTCAATAGAGTGGAAAGAAAATTTGATCAATGTACACTCTGACATACATCATAAACACATACAATTTAGTTTTATACTTAACTGTATCATCCTATGTTTGCTACAATTCTAAAAATTCTTTAAAAATTATAACTATTATTTAAAAGTGCTATATGTGTCTCTTATTCAGTTAATAATTCTTCTAATGTATAGAATTGTGATAAATATCAGTACACGAAATTATAGTTTAATTTCCTTTCTCAATAGCAAAATGCTGCATTAAGATATGCAGTACTCTGAAAATACTATGCATTTCTTTAATAACTATACATTTATCCATAGTTACAGGTTCAAAATCTATGACAGAATAAAAAAGAATCCAAATCAGAAAATAAAAAGCTAGATACTTCTTGTATTCACAATTTAGAATATAGATAACAAATGAACTTGTAACATTATTGAGCAGAATACTGATAGTACTTAAAATCCTGAAGATTTCTAAGCAATGTTTTTTATAACCTAATTCTGTATCAAAATCTGCCTTCAGCAAAACTTTTAGGTGGGTATATCACCTTAGAACAACTTTGTGACTCTGGGCTTGGACTATACAATACAACATTGTTTTTGATTTGGATATTGTGATGTTGTAAAAGGAAATAATATGATCTTACTAAGTATTTGTAAAAAAAAATGACTAAAACCGACTAAAACCATGTTTCTATAATGTTGTATATTATAACCTAATTATAGATTATAGAACATTATTCTATAACAAAAAATGTTACAGAACAATTGTTCTATAACAAAAAATTATTTGAATATATTACATTTTCCTAATTGTATTAAATGTAAGAGTTCAGTAGACTACAGGGACAAACTGTAAAAGATTAATAGTTTTTTTTTTAAATCTATCCTTTATTTTTTTTAATCTTATTTGTTATATAACAACTTTGGAGAACAATTTTTTATGATTATTCTAAAAAAAATGATGATTTCCAGGGGAAAAAATAACATGCATGTGTGCTAACCCAAATACGCCATTCATACTTCAGGGATAAAAATATAAGCATGCATACATTGAAATTTCCATTCAAAACAGCTGTTTCCCACCCCCCTCAATTTTACCTTGATCTGGCAGAGCATTTGATTTGTGTTATCATATACTTTTTAAGAGGTTCGTAGGTAGAGCTAAAATAGCAAAAAAGAAACAAAGTACTCAAGAATATAATTAAAAGGACGTAACTTAAGTCATGATGCTAAAAGCAATTACTTTAGAAGGAAAATGAGTGCAGACTTCTTGAAGAAATGCAGCTGCTTGTAAAAAAAGCTAACAATAAAGACATACAATGGTTAATACTTTTTGAATGTATCAACTTTTATCACAGCGATTTAGCTGAGAATTTCTTTCTGATAATACTTACCCTGTATACCATATGTATTGGCACATGTACACAAGAACAGGCATGCACCATATTACACATGTGTGCAGCAAAGTCTTTTTATTTCACATTTAAGAAATATAAAACAATAAATAACCAAAGCAATGGGCTATTTTTTTTCCTGTGATATGATGTATCCCAAAACAAAATTACAGGGTTTACTCAAAATGTAGTCATTTAACTAAATGTTGCAACATTATACAAATTCACCAAGCGATTTTCATGATTACAACAATGTACAATTCATTGTAATTGAATCTAATTTGATTTACAGTATTGGAATCTAATCTATTGGAATTCAAAAAGCTGTTGGGATTTACTAACAAATCTACTAAGCATTCTTTGTTGCAGTTTATACCAAGGTGTTAACTGTTACTGTCACACCCTAAAAATTCTGACACACAGATTACGAGCTAAAAGAGAAAGCATGTTTTATGGGAGGAGAGGTTCATTTTATTATCTTATACTTTCATATGTGGATGATCACGAGAATTTACATTTCAACTGCAGTAAATGTAATATGGCCGAATTTGTTGAATTCACATATTTCCTTTATTTTTACAGCCCTGTGGAGAAAGATGCTAATATGCATAAATTAAGCAGACCTCTTATTGTCAGTAGTGAATTCTAAAATTATATCCCAAAGTAAGCTTTAAGCACCTGAACTATCGCAATGCAAAATTTGAAATGATATAAATTCCTTCAGAGTTTTCATGTCTTACTGTGAAAGTGACAATCTGAATTCTATTTTCTGACCATTACCTTAAAATTCAAGAAAATGAAGTCCAAAGCTCAAAAACGAAGTTTTGAGACATATCCAACCTTGTGATATGAAGTTTTTTTATGTCTGTCATGCATTTTAAAAATATCCATCAACAGTGAGACCAATCTATCACGAAGTGAGCTATTAAACTGTATGGATGTTGCATTAAATGAATGAGATCATTTGGAGGTTTATAATAATTTGTCAATATTGTTATGAACCATATTGTGAATAATAAGGATTAGGCTCACTGGTTGATGTGCGCATTTCTTTTGATCCAAACTGAAAATTTAATTGCAGAGTTTTCATTGGGAACATCCTAAGAAACTAGTCTGTCAAATTAAGGGCTACTTATAAGTTGCTCTGGCAGGAATAAGCTCATCTATTTAAGAAAAACAGGCCGAACATCTACTGATATAATTTGCGTACATGTGATTTGGAATAGACATTATGTTAGTTTTGTAGATGCCTCACTACACAGTCATTTCTTCAAACTGTCACTTTTTCCCTTTGCCTCATTCTTATTTTCATATTAATATTAATTAGATTTAGATGCAGAATTTACATTTGGACTTAGAAGTTTGTGCTTCCATAAAACTCAGAATATTACTTACCATAGCTTTTTATTTAGGAACCTGTAGGAAAAAAAATAGTTGCTATGATCAGGGTTTTTTTTTTTTTAAGAATTACAGCATTAGTAGCATTTGCTTAATGGAAACCATTTTTGCTTGAGATTCATTTCAAACTGCAAGCTTATTCCATACAGCAAGAGGAAACTGCACAAAAAGATTAAGTACGTACAACATTTTACATTTTTTTCTTTTAAAAAGGGGAGAAGACAACTAAATGATTTCTCAGTATGTATAATTTATTGCAGTTAGCACACAATTTAAAAATTCACCAACACACCAATAGTACAAAACTAAACAGCATTATAAGTTATTCCCCTCCCCCTCATGAAAATAAAACATACTATGATTGTCAAGGCTAGATGTCAGTCTAATTTTTAAAACCAAAAAATAAAATAAAAATGTGAAACTAAAGGGCAACCTAACCCCCCCAACAATCACTCATGTCCACAAAAAAAAAAAAGCATAAGTAGTCCATTTTTTTCAGACACTGATTGTCTTTTCTAAATAAAAACAATGAATTTTTAAAACCTAGAGACTGTTCAAGTAACTAAAAATAATGCTCCAAGGCCATTTTCACAGCTTTTTTTGTTTTAAATGCCATTACAGCCAAATTAATATACATTTGACCAAAATATTTCCAAAACAGTCCAGCAATACACAATGGAGTTTTCCATTCAGTTTCTTAAGCACAAAAATAGGCTATGTTTACAGTAGTTAAGGCGATCAAATTCTAAACAAAAGCAGAAAAAAAAAACCATTTTCCATGCTACTCCCATAGACCTTATTTGTAAGTGCAAGACAGGAAAACAAACACTGTGCAAAATGCTTTTGCCCTACGTGTTGATCATTAAAACCACACGTCAGGCTGCAGTCTTTGCTGTTTGGATACACAGTTCACAAACCCTCCCCCAACTTTTCTCCCACCACCTCCCCACCCTGTCCCATGTCAATCAAGGTTTTTAGTTCTTTTAGCCTGGAGCTTTTTCACTCCATAGAATCCTTTGAAGGGGCGAATAAAATGAACACCTATTGTTTATTTGTGCAGCAGGAATTCTAAAAATGCTCACATGGGTAAGTATATGCATCTAAGGTTGGAGCTGGCATGGGTTTGTGCAATCGTTTTTTAAATAAATGTTCACTGCACATGCAAATCTCTAAGTCTGTAAACATTACTATCTTCCTTTACATAGCTAAAATCAACATATAGCGTTTGTTCAACTTAAAGACAATGGGCAATTAATTTAAATTATATAAAATAAAAGCAGTGCATTTATGTTCTTCATAACACCAGGTTTTTTTTTCTGGTGCTTTTTCTTACTAAAAATTAAATAAGTTTTTAAAATCACTCATTAAAGTTATACAATGCAAACAAAGACAAAAATATACCGAAATGCATGCATTTCTGTAGCATTAATATTTACTTTCCAAGACTCAACTTAGAGCATTAACACAACTTGTCAATTTCTTTGACACCCCCCAAACCCTTTTAATCAATTACAGTATATAACAGTAATTCACATTTTAAATGCAGTTTGCAACTGCTGAAAATGCAACATCCTTTTTCATCCCAAGCACGCCTTCAGAGTCCCCGTGATTCCAGTGTATTTTTAAAAATTCTTTTTTTTTAATTGTGGGAACTATTGTAGTTTACAAATTACAACATAATAACAATCACTTTTGAAAAATTGATACTCCAGTCATTTAGAAATCATATCGCTTGGGTCTAAAAGCATTCAGGTTTCCCTGAGCTAGAAAAGATGCATGCAGTATAAAAAATTTAACTGAAGTGATAAAAAAAGAAAACTGGAGAGTACTGATTTAAGTGGAGATTGAAAATGATGCAATGTTGTAAATAATGTTAAATAGACTCTAACAATCGCTCTGGTTCAATTGCAGTTATTTTTAAAAGAAGTACTTACTTGGTGGGGAGACGGGAAGGTTTTATGAAGTTTATTTGTCTTATTTCTATAGTTCATTATCAGAACACTAAGTAGTGAAATGTTCATGCTGCTTTAAAGTGCATAAAACAAGCTAATGGCCAAACTTTGTTAGTTTAAGGAAACAAGACTGCTTTTAGACTGTACCACAACTATATAGATTTATATATATATATATATATATTAATTATATATATAAAATTCTATTTCCAAAGTTCTTGAGAGCTATCTTCTAATGTCCAGTCTCTGACAGTAGGTAAGCTCAGTGCTTCACTTTTGACAGACAACGAGTTCACTAGTTCACAGTGAAACTTCCGAATATGCCTGTAAAGGTCTCCAGACTGGGTGAACCTCCGCTCACACCACTTACAAGCGTGTGGCTTCTCCCGTGTGTGAACTACGGCATGGCGGCTCAGATTGTGGGAATACTGGAAGCTCTTTCCACACTGAGTACAAGTGTATGGTTTTTCACCTGAATGAGTCCTCTCGTGACGTTTCAAAGTGTACATGCAAGAAAAAGTCTTACCACACAAGGAACAGGTTGGGACATTGACATCAGCGGCAGGCTTACTGCGGATCCCGTCCTGCTCTCGAAAGTGCGTACTTAAGTGAATCTGCAGGATGTGGGGACTAGGAAAGACTTTGTTGCAGAGGGGGCACATAAAAATTTGGCCTGCAGGGTTAAGTATGTTGGAGACATAAGGGAGCAGACTGCTGTCCATGCTCCCTTCCACCTGAACTCTCTCATTCTCTGGAGTTATGATTTCATCATCACTGGCTTTGTCCTCTCTATCTAGCTCCCTCAAAACAGAATCGTCTCTCATAGGAGCCAGATGGGCTGGCTCATATGGTACCCTGTTATTAGTGCTCACACTTTCTTTCACAGTGCTATGCTCCATGTCATAGTCATTAGTGCCAACATCACTCTCATCACAGGATGCCTCTTTTTCCACCTTCACCTGCACCAAGTTGTTTCGCATCATATCCTGTGAAGAGAAATACGAATTGTTCAAATTCTCAACTCCAGAAAGGCTTGACTTCACAGACAAGTCCAGGACACAGTCAACATCTGTTGAATCCCTCATGGAGGTGACAGACCTCTGGGATAAAGACTCTGTTGAGCTGCAGGGGCTGGCTACTGTTTTCCCAGCTGCTGTTGCATGTGTGTCTGGTTCCCCACCGCTCTGGGGAATCACTCCGGAGTCCGAGGGCAATCTCATCCACATGTTCCCAGGCTCAGCCGTTAAGTCCCTTTTGCTGGGCAGGATGCTCAATTTTTCATCTTCCCCTTCATCTTCATCACTGGGTATGTCTCCTGCAATGTGGCTACTGCCGTCAGAAAGACTCTCCACTTTGTCCGAACAACTTGAGGCATCTTCTTCCTTTTTAGTACTGTCTGCCTCGGTGGTGGCTTTTTCTTTTAGTTTCTTTTTGCAAACTTTAACAATGTCGTACATGTGAAGGTAACTGGCAGCTGCGAGCACATCTTCAATGGGCAAATCTTTGAATTGGAGTTTCCCTTCATACATGAATTCAAGTAGGAGAGCGAAAGCTGGGGCTGTAACAATGTCGCTGTTCAGATGAACAATGTCTCTTTTGTCCAGCTGGTCCTTGTAAAATAGGTGGAAGTACATGCTGCATGAAGCCAGTACAGCTCTGTGTGCTCGGAATTGGGCATCTCCTACCAGAACAGTGCAGTCACAAAGGAAACCTTGATGCCTCTGTTCCCTCAGACACTGTAGTAAATGCCGGCTGTGGTCAGGGAACTCCATGCTGTCTTCATAACCTAGAAGCAAAAAAGATTTAATTAAACACTGGAAATATTCATTGGCTACATTTGATAATTCAGCAATGGGTACACAAACCCGAAGTAATGCTCTGTAGAGAAATGGAAATAAAGTAAGATTTCATGGCTTTCTGTTAATCACTTTTTGCAACTTTCAGAGTTCTCTATTAACCGTTTTGTTAACCGTAAAGAAATAGACTGGGAAGTCTATTTCATCTGGCAGATGAAAATGAATATTCAGAACTTGAAAGTTACAACAACCTTTTCCTATTTGAATTCAGAAACAGATATCTCTGATATAACTTGTTTAATCCTAGAAAGGGGGGGGGAGTTAAAAACTAATCTTAACTGATTAAAATAACAATGAATTCTAAACTGTCTTGGCACAGATCATTGCTGGCCTCATCTGTGAATGCCAGTTTTTCCATTTTCTTTTTCTAACAAAATAACTGATTACCAGACATCCCCCTTTAAAAACACACAAAAATGCAAACTCTTTATATAAAAGGCTTTTTTTAAAAAAAATTAAGACTCTTCTATTAAGACAGTCATATGTTATTGCTGCATATCAGTTAAAACAATTTCAGCATAATTCACTAATCTTTTCTCCCCTTAGGGTCATTGTGTAACCATTCAAAATGAGCATTAGAGTTTTCTACATAAACATCTTAAGTATCTTCTTTATTTTCTACTACTTACAACTGAAGTTGTGCTAAACTAGTTACATACAGCTGCTGCATCTTTGGGTATTATACGTTCCTAAAGTTACACTCTGGTCCAAAGTATATTCTACTGCTAGAATAAAGCAAGAAGATTTACAATACAATCACTTTAAGTGCCCCACAGCCAACATCAATCCTAATCCTTAAGAGGGCTAAAAATAAAGATTGGAGGGCAGCTCACAAGGTAGCTGTGATCAAATTAGGAGGCTGAAAGGACAGAGAGGGACGAAGAAGGAAGCTTATAAACATCTGATCCAGCTGACTGTAGCCATATGGCAGCTGCTGCCCAGATAAAGAGATTAAGAATAGAGGAGTGCGATTACAGCTGTCTGGCCAATTCAGGCAGCTCAAATCTACAAGTTCTAAATTAGTCGTGAAAACAAAACCCTTCTTTCAGTTATTGTTGTACTGAAATAAACTTTAATATATTTCCAGGGGGAAAAAATAGGGTGAAACTGACTAAGTTAGTTTTCAGGGTAGATGGGATCCTAAAGTTGCATAGACATTCAAGTCCTTCCCCCCCCCCCCCAAGGGGAGGGGGGGGGCTATAGATTTCAAGATCTCTCAATGGCTTGGGGAAAGCATAAATGTGAATAGTATAAATCATCATGCATATTCATATATATTTTTCATTCCAATGTATCATTTCAAATCTTATTTTCATATTTTTACTTTTAGAAACAGTACTCTTAGAACAGCCATCATAATTGCAATACCAAAATGATTCCCTAAACTATAAATTATTTTTTCAAGTGCTCGTAATAAAAATAGGGGAACTACATCATTTAAATAATTATTTTAATATTACTGCACAGGAACAAATGCATCAACATGTATTTAAAGTCTTAATTACAATAGAAACTGTTATTCCCTTTTCAATGAACCCTACTAATTTTTTCCTAAACATCATTAAACAAGTAATGGGATTTTTTTTTGGAAATTAAATAAACAAACATCAAGAGAGCAGCACACTGTAGCTAGCCTCCTGCTGTTCCTACCTTTAGCACACATAAACCTGATTAAGTCCTTTTGTCCGAGTCTTGCTGGCTCCAGGTCTGTTAGATCGGTGGAAAAAGGCAGACTAAGAAAGAGACAGATGCAAAGTGGAGATGATGTTAGAGAGGAATGAGATACCTTCCCTACACACAGATCTGCAAACACACTCACTCCCTGTCTGTGTGTTAGAATAAAAGGCTGAGGGATGGCAGGCTGTCAGCTGCTCTGACATCATGTTCAGATGGAAATGTTACCTCCAGCTGTGCTCCTTTTAATGCCATATGCTACTCCTCTACACTCCTTCCACCAGCTTTTTCTTAGGAGAACTTTTCTTGTCTGTTAGTATAAACAAAATACTTCAAAGTCTCTTTTTTCAAAACTTTCTAACAGAGAAAAGTAAAGAAAAAAAAACCTTAGACATATGGGGCTTCATTGCATGTACAGTATAGAAACCCTTCTGTCATAACTTTGGAGGGGTTTTTTTTATATTGAGAACTTACCCATCCATTTTACTGAACCCAGAGGTTCATTTTAAGTAATTCATTTTACCCAACGTATTTATCTTGATACTCAGTTTATCTTTTCTATCAATTTAGAAAGAATAGACTTAGAAAAACTTTATATAAATATCAGTGCAATTGTATGTTAACTCATTTTACTCACTAATGATGTAATAATTATATTTTTATGTACCATAAGGAGCAGTTTTCTAGGCACTTATAAGTCATCTACATGCTCAATGTGCTCTACAGATCATACTATTGCAAATACAAGAACAGAAATAATAGTAATATTCCCCTAGTAATAAATTTGTAAAAAGTGCAGTTATTTCAAGGAGTGTTATCAAGCCTGTTTTATCTGTGGCATGAAACTGAATACGAAGTTTGGTATTCATTAGCAAGGCAAAAATACTATCATGCACTTCAAAATTATTACCATTTTTATTCCGTATGCATATATTAAACCTATTTTGAGAATGGAAAAAATGTAATGACCTCCCTTAACTTTACAGGAAAATGCTGTGAGTAATCGGGAAATAAACTAAAATGAAACAAGCTGTTCAGCCCAGCAGAATAGACAAGTATCCAGCTTGCCAGTCTTAGGCCAGAGACAATGTTTAATTAACAAAGTTTTCTGCACCATTTACTCATAACTCTCCCCCCATCTCATTTTACTATGGTAGCTGGTTCATTCAAGCAATTTCTCTTTTGACACTGTGCTTAACAGAATTTTACAAATAAAGCAAAAGTTCTGGGTGACTATGAGACAAACACAGCATGGCAGATGACCCAAATGTGATTTCCCCCTTTCCCCTTTTCTTAGAGAGTGACACCAGTGACACCAACTTGAAGATTAAGTCAGCTATAACTTCATTTAACTCCTGACATATTGCAAAGTGTGTTAAGATTAAGCAAGTAAATGCACAGAGGTGGAAAGCAGCACAGACAGGAAAGAAGGAAGCAGGCAAATAAAAGGAATGGAACAACAAAAGGAAAGTAAGGAGGAAGAGCTGAACACAAGTGTTCTGGGAGGGAGCAAATCTCTCTCCTCGCATCCACCCTGCCTTGTCTCCACAGCTGCACTACTCTCCACATCACCTACCCCTTCTGACCTTTTGAGCTGTGAGACAAAACACACACTACACAGCCTCTGCCACACACAAAGGACTCCCTCTCTGCTCCCCCATCTGCTCCCAAGCTCAGCCCAATCCCCCTGCAAATCCCCCCCCTCCATCTCCCATCCTGCAAGTGAGGCTGTAAACTCTGAACCTTGCAAACTTACTCGGAACTGCTTTTATTCTCTCTCCTGCAGCTACAAAATCTGCTCTGAAGATCTTACTCTCTTCCTCTCCTCTTATGAAAGCCCCGTCCAGGATACACACCTAAGTCCACTTGAGACTTTTACCATCCAAAACAAGCTGTTCGCTCTCCAGCCCATTAAACCCGGACCCTCCTCTCTAACTGTCCCCGTCGGTCTTTACGGGTCTCGTTCCAAAAAAAATGAGGCTATGTCTCTCCCTCCCCCAACTTTGCATCCCTCCGCTCCCCTCCTTTTCTCCACCTGTTAAACCCTCCCCTCCCCCCAGATCAGCTCACTTTAAGCGGCTCTTCAGGGTGACTCAAGGCATCCTTCTCTCTTCCTGACATCTGCCCGCCCTGACCTCGATGCCACTTGCCCCAAAGCTGCCAGTTGTCCCATAACAACCTCACACTCCCCCCCCCGCGGCAACCCCAGCACAACAAGCAACCTGCGGCTCTTACTCCTTCCTTAGCAACACGGGACGGCTTCCGCGCACCCGGCCGCCCCTCTCCGCCCAGTCCCCGCGGGGTCAGCCCCGGGACTCACACTCTGGAGCGGCCCCAGGTCCCAGCCGCGATCTTCCCTGCGCCGCTTCCTCCTCCTTCGGCCGCCACCGCCCCCTCCGCCGCTGCGGGCGCCCCGTCTCCCCGCCCGGCGTCCCGCTCGTTCCTCCTCCTCCCCCCCTTCCAAGTCCGCGAGTGAGTGAGGGGCCACCAAAGCGGGGCAACGCGAGCGGAGCAATGGGGAGAGGAAGGCAGGGGAGGGAGCGAGGGGGGCTCCCCGCGCTGTCTCAGCGGCGCCCCATGGCAGCGCCCCGGAGGATCCCGGGCCGGCGGAGCGAGAGGGGGGGAGGGAGAGGGGGCGGGGAGTCAGGCGCACACAGCGCAGGAGCACGCGCGGCGGCGGCGGCGGCGGCACAGACGGGGCCCGGGCTGCGGCAGCCAGATGTTTCCTCCCCTCCCCTCCCCTCCCTCTTCCCTTCCTTCCCCGAGCAGTTTCCCTGACTGACAGCGCAGCTGGCTCACGGCGCTGCCTCGTCCAATCGGCAAGAAAGAAAGTCGCTGATCGACAATGGAAGCCCGCCCAATGGCAACAGAAGGAAGCGAAGCGAGCTCACCGTTGTGGCTAATCAGCGTTTTCGGGGAGGGCTTATTGGTTCCACAGGCGTGTGGCTGATGATTGAGAAAGGGGCGGGGTTTTGTAGTCCCGGGTCAGTCCGCGCGTCCTTCGCGCTTCTTCACTGCAGTCTCCTCGGCCTCGGGAGAAGCGGGCCTCGGGCGGGCTGCCTCTTTTCTCCCTGGGCGCGGTGCATGGTGGGGAATAATGGCTATGGGTCTCTGGTGGGATAGGCTGAGGGTTACACGAGTGAAAGGCGAGGCCTGCCTGGAGGCTGCCTGAGCTTGGAGATTTGGTGGCGGTTCCGTAGCGCTTTCTGTTGCTGGGCTACTCGTCACGAGGGCTTCTCCGCCAGATGTGCCCGCTCATTTGTTTTTTATTTTTTGCAAAACGGCGGGAAAAAAATACCACCCCATAACTTGGCGAGCTTTTTTCTTCTGCCGAACGGCTTTTTTTAGTTGCTTTCCTGCCGTTTAACTTCTCGTCACTTTTTAATGGTTCAAAGGACTTCTTGCTGTACCGCCTTTGTGCTCCACGGAACTCGCGGTTTCCTCCCAGCCTTTTTATGACTCTTGTTTAACAAATTTGAGAAGAATTTCTCATAAGCTTTGCAGATGCACTTCTCTCGGGGAGGCAGAAATGCGACCATTGAGCTTTTCCTCTTACAAAAACAAAAAAACAAAAACAAAAACAACCCAAAACACGAGGGAGTGCCTGGTAATTGACTTGCGGAGTTCTTAAAGGAGTAGAAGTCATTTTTATTTTAGAGTAAAATGAGTACGATTGTACTCTACGTTTTATATCCCTTCATCGCTACTCATTAAATAAATCTTAGGGAATATCTTCTGTCCTTCCACCATCTGCCCACCTCTCAACCCGTAACTTTCCAGAATTAAAAACGGAATTGCAGCTGCTTCAAAAGTGTAGTTTTTATGAAAGGTCCAGACAATATGATTGCCCCTTTGTAACCTCTTGCGTTTTCCTATAGTGTTACAATTTTTTCCCCTTTGCCATTCACACCCAAAATACGTTGAATGTGAGGTTGAATAGCTATAGATTGTAGATTCTGACTGTTGGTACTTAGGAGCTGTCCATCTGGAAGAACCACCAACCGAAGTCAAGGCTGTGGGGTGGTCATTTATATATTGCTTTGAAAGGATAAAGGAAGGTGTTAATCTGCATATAATTAGCCTGTTAGTTTATATGTAGAAATGGAAATGGACTGTTTGAATTCAGATAAATCGTAATACAACTTAATGTAATGCTAAAGGCTTTGTCTTTGCTGCTGCCAGATGCTAATTATCAGTGGGCAGTAGTATCTTAAAATACTCAGCTAGATGGCAGCACTTGGCTGATTGGGAAAAGCTGAGCAGGGACAATCCTATTTAATGTTTGGATGGGAAACCACTAGGAAGTGGCAAGAAAGTAAGCTATATTGAGAAGTCAAAAAGAGAGAGAGAGAGAGAGAGAGAGAGGAAAGTTGGCAAACTGCTTTGATCAAGAAATTTACTTGTATGTTTCCATGAAGTCATTTGGAGCTAGACGATGAAAACTTTAATATCTTAATCTTGTTCTTGCTAGTTAAGTTCATTTTAAGTTCTGACAGCAGCATTCAAAATAGCTGTCTTTGGGTCACGCACAACACATTAACAGAATTGGCTTTACAGTGTTAAACTGGTCTGTTGTTGAATATCTGAGAATTCACCTTCAGAGGACTGCTTATTAGCATCAAGTTCACTAGGGAACATCTTTTGTGCTGCCAACAATAAGGGCTTTCATATGTGGAATAAACCTCAAAGTATAGGAATTCTGCTTATATGGGAGTTTGTCCATGAACAGCTATGTCGTTACGCGAAATGGGCAGCAAACAAATGTAAAATAAATGCAAATATGATCTTTCCAGTTCTGTTCTGTGTGCTTGGATGTCAAGGGTGATTTGTCTTAGTCTTTGCTCAGTTGTGATCATAACATATTTATAATGTCTGATGAGTACCTGTGATTGTTTTATTATTACTTTTATCAGCCCATAAAGTAGCAAGTAGCAGAATTTGGGACACCTTTAAGAAGAGAGATGCCACAGCTAACTTGCCTGAAAAATAAGGAACTTTTTCTTAATAGTAAGATAGCATTGTTTGCAGGTCTCAGGTTTTGGAATGCAAACACATTTTCAGAAGGATTATTTTTGCTTTAGATGTGAACTTTACAGTTGGAAAAAACAGGGGGATGGGTAGGGATGAAAGTTTGTACCCAAAG
>JANHZT010002536.1:277716-292029 GCA_032468215.1 Stegonotus admiraltiensis | reverse complement strand
TATAGTAAAATCTATTGTATTAATATTATGGTTTAAGTTAAGAATTAATACTTGGTAGTGATTTCTTATTTCTTATCTTATACATGATAAAACTTATGATATCTTATACAAATATCAAAGATACATCACCGACATCGGAAAGAAGCAACGAAATGTTAAAAGTAAGAGATGTTCTATGTAGTGTTTTTTCTTTTATGGTTTTAATTGTTTTTATAATTGTTTGACTTAATAAAGTTTATATAAAAAAATAAAAAAACAACATCCAGGACTTGGTACAAGAGGAAGGTTAGCATTAGTTGAAGAGCATTACTTAAATGTTATGTGCGGCACCACTTTGAGTAGGTATAACAGTACTATAATATTTTTGTCTGCTGGGCACATATGTATATATTATATTAAGCTGGCAGACATGCATTGATTTGTTCATCACATACATATCTCATCTTATTCTAGTTTTTTGCAAGCTTCACTTCCTAGGACTCATGTTGGAAGAACTGTTGCCCATCAGGCTTTGAAAATCCCAAGTATCTGAGTCTGGTTCCCAACTACCCAGCACACGGGGTCATTTCAAATGGGTATGTGCCAGCTTCTTATCTTTCATTTTGCAAAATCCTAAAATGTTACCTGGTGTTTGGTTTGACAGGCAGGATGCATTTTTGGTGCACTACAAAAGGATTCCCTTGCACAAATCTGTCCTTGTGGATAGAACTGAATCAAGGCCTTGAGCTATATGCTTTTTCATTACCTCTCTACATAGCATCCCAGAGGACTTTTATATTTTATTTACAAATTTCTTCTACCTGGCAGTTCTCCTGATCATTGTTTAGATATCTCTTTCCAGATAGCCCAGTTGTGCACCACTGTATGTGCTATCTACCTCTTCTTGACTCTAAAAACATCTACTAATTTCTTTCCTTTTTAGCTTTATACATTTTCATTTTTACCTATTTCACTTGTATCTGGCTATAATAGAAGTTTAGAATGAGTTCTACCTTTGGTTCAGCACAGTGGTGAAATCCAAATTTACTGCCGGTTCTGTGGGTGTGGCTTGGTGGACATGGCTTGGTGGGCATGGCAGGGGAAGGATGCTGCAAAATCTCCATTCCCACCCCACTCTGGAGCCAGCCAGAGGTGGTATTTGCCGGTTCTCTGAACTACTCAAAATTTCTGCTACTGGTTCTCCGAACTGCTCAAAATTTCCGCTACAGGTTCTTCAGAACCTGTCAGAACCTGATGGATTTCATCCCTGGTTCAGCAGCAAAGGCAGTATGCATGCTATTCCCTCTCCCAATTTTCCTTCATTTGTATAACCCTGTGAGAAAGGCTGGACTGAGAAACAGCCACCCAAGTAAGCTGCCATGGCAGATAGTAGATTTAAACTTAGATTTCCTGTTTCCAAGTCCATTAACTCAACTTCCACTAGTTTTTCCTCAGCATTCTTGTGATAGACTATGATTTGCAAAGCTTTCTAGTACAGATGGGGTGGTACATACAAAACTGACTTATGCTTGGGGCCAGCCAGTCTGCCTTTCATATGCCAGCCGAACTGAATGTCTAGAGAACTAAAGCTGGCAGCTTCATGGATATTTAGCCTAACTTGGTAAGTTTATAGGTTTTCATTGGCCAATTTTAATGATGGCCAGAAAGATAAGGAGAAAGAGAAACTTTGCTTCAACTTAGACAAATTTGAAAACAATTATTGTAATTGTTAATCCTCAATTGCAAAAATATGTATTTGGAATTAATAGTGCATCTGTTCCTTTAGTGTGCTCAGGGTTACAGATTTACTAGCTTTCCTACCTTTTAATTTGGTTTAATAAAAATTGTGTTAGAAGCTGATGGCACTCTATTATACGGTAATGAAATATTATATAACAAGATTTATTTTACAATCTCCATCTTTAGATTGGATCTAAAATGTAAATATCATAACCTGCTTTTGGTCTTTTTAATTTCTTCCTTTATAGCCTGCTTTTCAAACCATCTCATCTACTAAAGAATTCTGAGTTAGTCTTAATAAAGGCATTCCTTAATTAAAGATTCCAGACTTTGAATTTTTCAGGTCAATGAAAAATAGAAAATCTTTCTTCTTTTATTTCATTGCAATACATAAAAATCCTATTCCTTTGTTGAAGCATTTCTCCATCTCTAGATAGCAGAGAGCCACTGTGAGGCATAATTACTGACTGATTCAATTCTTACTGAAGAGGAAAAAATAAATAAATATCTTTGCCAGAAAAATGTTTTAAATATCACCTATCATATTATGTCAAGAACAGTATGATCCAAAGCAACCAGAGGTATAGATGTGTTAGCTGGCTATAGCAATAAACAAACAAGAATCATATGCACCTTAAAGTTTAACAGATATCTACAACAGCTACGCCACAATAAGTTTATTAGTCTTGAAAGCACCACAAAACTCTTTTCTTAAGGAGAAGAGGAATTTTTGAAAATTAAATTGTATTGCTAATTGGTGCCAATAATGAAACTATGCTGCATTCTGGGAATGGATTGCTCAAGCAGTTGTTTCCTTAATAAATTCAGAAGAAAAATAGAGGGATTTATGGATTACTGTGAAGAAATTCAGATGAAGAACAACTAAAGAAACTGAATGTATTTAGTCAAGAGGGTGGAGAGGGGACAGTTATTAATCTTGTCGCTTTCTGATTAGACAGCAACAGTGGGTTCAATTACAGGAATGTAGAATTTATCCTCCTGGCTGGGGGCATAAATCTTGGTTCCTTCACCCTTAGAATTAGAGCATGAATCCAAGTTAATGGATAAGCTTTGGAGGTTTCATATACCAAAAGACTGAGTTTGCATAACTATGAAGAAACAATTACACAGAGAAATAACTTCCATGGAGATTAGTGGACTTGCATCCAAGTAGGCTTTGGGATTGAAACCTTTCTTGTAAAAATACCACTCTAATTCCATCCTCTTGTTATCCTTATTGAAATTCGTTGGTCTGAAACCTGTATCCAGAAATACGATTTGGCCTCGACTGTTATGGATTAAGACCTTCATGCTGTATTTAACACAGTTTTCAGAATTATAGATGGCGTATCCAAACTTCAGACTTTAACATTCCTTTAGTTGCATGAAAATACATAGCACTGCAAACAATGCTAATATATTATCTTGTGTGAAGAAAGGGTATGCAAAGAAATAGAGTTCGTGCCATACATTCCTTCATTTCATGATAAACAGTTGGAATTTTGATCCAAATGAGCATTTTCAGTTTGGGAATAATTATCAGAATGACAATTTATTTTCTTGCAACTTGTTTTTACTTTACAGTTTTCCTACAGGAAATCCTGCAATATTTAAACGTCTGCCTCATCAAGTTCAGCGCTGTTTTAAATAAACTAATGCCAGCAAGCTGGCATTTGAACGGCATGCACCTATATAATCATTACAGAGAAGCAGATGCAGATCATAAGATTGCTTGAACAATAAGCACTGCAATTTCCACAATAGCATTCTTTAAGATCTAATTGGTGCTTATGCAGATCCCTTACAAAAATATGAAAATTGCACCAGGATATTTAATGAATTTTGTGCAAAGCTCATCTGCATAAAATTACATTTCAGCAGGGGGAAAAAAAGCCCCAAGTTCAAATGCTATTTGCTTAAGAGCCAAAACATTGTGAATTTTGCCCACTCTGTTTTAGCCTTGGTGGGCTGGCTTTCATATTTTAAATAAATACTACAAAGTTAAAGCTTCCAGCTGCAGAACCACCCATCTGTACATGTTGTTTGGGATATTTGGCAGGTCTAAAAGATTATTTCTCTTCCTACCAAAAATAACACACACAAAAAGGAGATTTATCAGCAAAACAAAAACCAAACACACACACACACACACACACACACTCCTCCATACCACCTTCTAAATGGAAACATTTGTCAGCCAAATAACTATGGAGGCCTTAAAAGTGCTTTATAGCAATCAGTTGACAGGACTGTTATTACCTCAAATTCCCTCCCCCCTCCCCCCCCATCTGGCTGCCTACTGAAAGGCGCTTGAATATGGTGAGTTTCTAGGTCCATTGGAACTACCTGAACATTACCATAGATATGCATCAATGGTAGAATCATCACACTAACAAATCCACATGGCATTACATATTAAAAGCTGGTACCAGAGCTGCAGATGTTTCCATCCATATGTTAAATGGGAACTCCTGTTAGACTTAAGATCCCCCCCCCCCATAATGTACTGTATAAACAAACTCTTTCTCTATGTAGGGCTTGCATATGCCAGCAACTTTGAAATACGTGCTTGGCCTGATTGATCTCCCACCCCACCCATTTCTTTTTGTTTCTTTTCTGTCCAGCAGAAAATAAAAGCCGTTTGGTTAATCAGTTCCCCTTGTATTTTTTTACAGACTGCAACCAAACTGTTAATTTACAGGGGAGGTTAAGTGTTCTACCACTATTTTTTCAACACCCAGTTCTAGCGGAACAGTTCGGGCTTGTATATAGGTTTGAGTTTTAGCATATGTTTGCCTACATTAGGGAAGAGAAAAGGAGTGGAAACTTCAAGCAAAAATTGTGGCTACTGTGAAAGGGGAAACAAAAGGACATCTGTGAAGTAGGCCACAACTGGCAGAAGAGTTATTTTACCTCCAGCGCCAGCTGCTAGGGAAATCTACGTTCGCTAACCCCACAAAGAAATCTTTGTTTTCCAACATAAACTCTGGAGTGGCTGGAAACTTCTTAACTGATACAAATCAAAAGCTGAAATCTTACTTCACGTATTTATTGCAGCTATTTTGCTTTCTTTGTCTGATTCTTATTTCCTCATTCAAAATGGACAGGGCTGCTGTTTTGGGGAAGATTTTAAGGAGAGGAAAGTTTTAGAGTAGTGAAGAAATGTCATTCATTCACCATGGTGGATGGTATGTCTGAGAACGTTTGATTTTTCTGGGTATTGTAAGTGAACACGTATACTGTTTTCTCTTCTGAATCTGTCCTGTAGTTATTCTTAGTATTAGCCTGATCCGTTTTGCTTTTGCTGCTGATAAATTTGCTGATAACTTTTAACATTAATTGAATGTTATCCTTTTTCTCTAAAAAGTGTGTTCCTTGGATCAGACCTTGTAGCAACAAACAAAGGAAGAAAATACTTATTTGGGACCTTCCTGGCCCAATTTTGCAGTCCCTATGTAAATTCACTCACTAGTATGTAGATTCATATTGGTTTAATAGTAATCTCTTCTCTTGGAGAAATTCTTCTTGCTTTTATTTATATTTTACTTATATGAATTAAGTTCTGGTTGCTAAACAATTCTCCAAGCACTTGCACAAAATCACTTACTCTACCTCACCTATCTTGTGCTGCTGTTTCATACCATGTTGATGTCTTTGTTGCTGTTCCCCTGCTTGGATGGATGAGGAAGCAGGAGGATGGAAGAGCCATCAAGGAAATAGGTTAGAGTTAGGGTTACTGTTTCCTTTCACAGTGGGAGACAATATCGGGGAAAGCAGAACAAACCACCCTTTTGATTGCTCGTGTAGAACTGACAGACATGGGGCAGAAATCCCAGAGATAGGGCAAGAGTTCCTGCCAATGTCCCACAACAACAAAGAAAATGCTGAAAAAAATACCTTTGCGATGTTTCCTTTAGAACAGGAATTTAGCCACTGTTAGCTCAACTTCACAACTCCCCTGTAGGCCACATGATGCCATTGGGTTAAGGGGCAGAATGCTGACTTTAGGTCCATATATGCAAAGGGCCTCAATTATTCTGAAAAATGGATAAGGCGAATTCCTCAGCAGAACAATCTGCTTATATTTCCCTCTTCTCATAATTTTTGAAATATATTCCCAATTAAAAGTACATTAAGGAGAAATATTGTGGTATTGACCTACTGGACTGAAGTACGGATAACATTTAAAATCTATGCAGAACTGTTCTGTCTTCACTACATGTTGCTCTGTGTGCAGCTTAACATGCAGCTAAACCCACCTATCCTCCAATAAAACAGACCGTGTGCATAGATCCGGATACTTTATTAAAAGAACAGAATGGTGAAACTGGGAAAAATAGAAATACATGCAATAAGAATCCAAATACAAAATAAGCAGTGTTGAGTTGCTGGTGAGCATAACAATTAAATACAGATAAATCTAAATCTCATCAGCGATGTTGTGTGTATGGGATGTGGATCTGTGTCCTCAGGTGAACATGTGCCATGGATTAGGCTGGATTCTTCCTGGTGCTTCTATTTCCTTCCAAATGCTAAAGGAAATGGAGTCTGGCTTCCCAGGATGCACTTGTTCTGGGAGTGAGGGTTAATGGACCAGGTCAGCTTCCAAACAATAGAGATTGGTATTTGGCCCCAAGCCACCAGAGAATAACAATAGTATATACACAAATTATATGATGGTGCATGACAAGAACACTGTTTCTTTAACAATTCTCAGCTCAATCATGCCCATATCCATTGCTAAATAGAATAGTAGGCGAGATAAGCAGCAAATAAATCAAGTCAATCAATCAGTCAGTCAGTCAATCAATCCTATTTATTTGACTCAGTTTTAGCAATGCCCAACTTTAACTGACTTTGAGTGGCTTATAATATAAAAACAAAATCTAAACACAATGAAAACTAAGTACAATAAAAGAAATAAATAAAATTGTACAACTAATACAAAAGCATGTCCATTTATGCAACCCATATGAAACACAACAACATAGGGTTCCACCTGCTGTCTCTCAAGGCTTGGGAGACTAACAAGTCTTTATGGCCTTCCAGAATACCATCAATATGGGAGATGACTGGATCTTAGGGGGAGACCTCCTTCTGAGAGCAGGAGCCATTACAAGGAAGGCACATTTTCCTTCCAAGGAAGCTCTGGTCTGGTCTGTCCATTTCCCCTTGGCGGAAAATGTCCTTAAGCAAAAACTCTACTTTGCTACCATTACAATCATGGATGATACAGATTAACAGAGTTGGAAAGGATCTTGTAGGTCATCTCGTTCACACACACACGCCCAAGCAGACCCTACACCATTTTTGATCACTGTCAATTTTCTTTTCTTAAAATAATTATGTTTTAGCATTTTTGTATTTTTAATACTTTTATATTAGTAAATCACGATAATATCACATTGGAATATGGTTGGATATTTTAATAAGCCTGGATGTCTAGTTGTTATTGTTAGAATTACTTGTTATTGTTAGGACAGTATTAGAAGGACTGGGTTTATTTCTGAATATTAGTAAGCAAGGCTCTTGGGGGACTCAAGAAGTTTGAAAGATCAAGCTGTAGTTAACATTTATTATATATTGTTGCCATAAGAATACATAGTTAGAAAGGCCAGGCCAAAAAGCTAATATTTTCTTTCATTACTAAAATTATCTACCTTCTTTGAATCTTACCACTGGCCAGAGAAATTTTCCTACATTGCTTTCCATCAGTTCTCATTTCATTTCAAGGAAGTGATTTTGTTCTATATAAGATTTTAAAGTAGAGAATTTTGGAAAAGTCTCATGGGTATACTCTGATTTTCTTATTCTTATTTAGTTCTGAAGTGAGTGATGTTTTGACAATTATCTCTCCAGTGGACTACAATGCTTTTATTCCATCCAATGGCTTCCAATGCTTCTATTAAATCCCAAAGGAGTAAAGTCCTCCTAAAAACATTTATAAAATGGTTAAAGTATATCTCCTTCTCCAGCTCACCCAATTTCTCTGCTCACAAATTTGCTGGAAAGTTAGGCCATTTATGACCAGGTCTATTGAACCCAACTGTTAATTTTCACCACCAACAGGACCAAAATAGGATATACATGCTATAAAAATCCAAGTATGAATATAGAGCAAGTTGTTAAAAACAAAATTGCCAATAGGATAAATAAGCAGTAGCAAACATTTACTGACATGTGCTAGTTTATTTGAAACTAAAGACATAGTTTTTTCCCAACCTGAGACATTCAGTAGCAGCTGCTACATAGAACGCACCCACTGGCGTTTGTCTTTCTGGATATATGTATGGAAAGGGAGGGGGATGAGTTTATATTTGCTAAAAGGGATAATAATGCCAAACCTAGCACATTCCAGAAGTTGACTGACTTGCTGAAATGCAAATGTCATTGTGAGAGTTATTGAACTAAATCTGACTTTGGGAACTTTGTTATTCACTGTGTTTCACAATCAGTAACAAAGACTGTTGCTTCTGTAAATTACACAGCTTGGTGAAGAAGAGGTAGCACCCTAATTAGCTGGGGAATGTGATTAGGGTGATATTCCTGACCTATCTGCTATCCTATCTTTTCATTCATTCAATAAATAAATAAATAAATTCTTCTGATCTTTATCAGAGTCTATGCTGGGTTTGAATGCCTGCATGAAATTTCTTCAAATGTTTGCTGCACCTCTTGATTCCGTGCAACGCCAAACATTTTTTATTGATCTGAAAGAGCTATTTGAGCTATTCCATCTCAGTAAAGTTTCGTAAAAATCACTCTTTGCTTATATAACAGAATAAATTATTGACCTTCAACGATGACAGAAAAAACTTAAGTAGGCCCAGGAGTTTTTTCCCTCCTAGATGTTTTTGGTTTTCTTTTTGTCATGGAAAAAGTGTCTAAAATCTATTTTGGAGTTTACTTGATAGTCTTTTACGATGTTGGTCTGGAAGAGGACTAGTCTCATTAGCCTGCAGTTTGGGAATGATCATGAATCATACAGTACTGCTGTGAGGATGGAAAATAAAATATAGGCATTAAGCACTATGTAAATATAATAATAATAGAATTCCTCTGTTATATATGTTATGTGAAGATTATGCTGTTGACCCTTGAAGGTCATATGCATTGTAAAACATCAAAACCTCTATGCCAGCTATAAGTGATAGCTTACTATTGGTCTGATATCTGTGTTTTTGCTGTTTAGTCTTGGTTCAGCCTGAGCAGAATGAAAGGATAACGTCTTACATAGTGTTTTGACTCTGTGGTGTATTTCTTCAATAATTATACAGAGGGAACATGCTGCTCTGATTAGTTGTTGTTAACTGCAAAATGCAGATGAGCAGTAGTTAGCAGCAAAGAGCAGCAAAAATTCTCATATAGATCACCTATATTTTTGCAATCCAGGATCATCTACATTATTGTAGCTCTTTTAGATGTGGATGTCAAAAAATAATATATATAAATAATCTACAGTTGCCTCCAGAAGTTGTAGGTGCTCCAACACTGGAGGTTTTTAAGAAGATATTGGACAACCATTTGTCTGAAATAAAGGATTTCCTGCTTGAGCAGGCGGTTGGAAGGTCTCTTCGAACTCTATTATTTTGTTATTTTGAAATCAGGTCCTTGTTTTGTCTCTTACTACTACTAGATATATTTAATTCCGTGAATGTTTCTGTTGCAAAAGTTGAACAGATCTGTCGGCGTCAGTATTTGGTTGGTTGATGGTCACTGGAGGCTGGCTGGAGCAGCCAAACATTTAGTCGTGCTGCCAACTCCATTGCGTGGTGATTTGGTGAAACAAAATCACGTGGTGAAACATTCACAGACTTAAATATATATACTGTACGTTCTGAAAGAAGAAATAGAAGAAGGCAGGATGCTGCAAGAAGAAAGATGGAAAGTTAGCAGCACAATAGCTGTCACAAGAGATCATCACCAGTTTGTGCCAATTGATACAAATTCGATTTCTGTCAGCAAATTTTCGAATGACACGATTAACTTTGTGCCCAAAATGTCCAATACCATTGATCCGAATTTAAAATTGGCCGACCTATTTCCCGGTTGCTATGTTGCCTGCATTTATGACAAAAAATGGTGGGGAGGCAATGTTGTGGAAATTTTGACCAAAATGATGCATTAGTAACATTTATGCATCCGCAAGGCCCTGCTCATTCATTTTATTGGCCCGAAAGACAAGATGTTTGTTGGGTTCCAGAACACATCTTATATGCGTGCTTCCAGTGCCTTTAGTTACGTTGTCAGGTCGACAGTATCAATTCCCAGAAGCGATGCTAAAGAACGTGGCACGTAAATTCAATAATAAATAACGATCATTGGAATTTGGCAGTTCATATGAACAGTATGGACTTCGGCTTGGAAACCATATAAGATACCCACTTTAGGTCTGGGAACTTAGGATAAGCTGTCCAATTGCTGGCTTGGGAACCAGTCAGATACCCACACTTTGGAACCTCGAGGAAGAAACCAAACTACAGGCTTGGAATTCTGAACCAAGAAACCCACCCGTGGCTGGTATTGCATGGCTATCAGGTGTGCCCCCTATGGCGATGGGGTGGCTGGGTCAAGTGCCTGAAGTGGTAGTGACAATGTCTCCAGGGACCAATGCAATATAATAGTAGTAATGATGTCTGTATAAAACAAACAAGACGAAACAATAATAGAATGCATGTGACGCTGCAATAGCAACGTCCTCCACTTTGTCCCTATTTTTAGGGCTTTATACGTCAGCGATGAAACACCAACTCTACTTTTTTAGAGGGCTAGAAACATGCTCTTTCTAATAAGAATGATTTAACAGAGTTTCCGAAAGGTCTTTTTTGGTAAAAGCGGGCTGAAAATACCCTATTTTTGGCATTTTTACAAAAACCATCAACTTTACACTTAATTTGTGAACTATTGGAAAGCAGTAGGAGAATGAAATTTTATATTCAACAACTTTGTGTTGCTAAGTTATTATGCACAAAGTTTCACGTTTCTCATACCTTTCCTTCCAGAGATAAAAGAAGCCAAACTTTACCCTTTTTTCACGCCACAGCCATTTTTGGCCAACTTTGCTCCCAATAATCTAGATGGAAATCGCCCATGAGAATGTTATTATTTTGTTTAATAGAGTACAACAAGTTGTACAAGATGGCCAAGTTTTGTTTCTCTCAACAAAATATTGCCGGAGATAATATGTCTCAAAGTTGCTGAAATCTCAGAGTTATACTGTCGAAGGCTATGGTATGGGGTCATACAAATGACTATATCTCCGCAAGTATTGCATTGGCAAACATAACACTTTACCAATGTTCATTGGGGATGTGTGTGCATGTTCACACCAAATTTCATCAAAATCCGTGATGGTCAACCTGGGAGCCCCAGACCATTGGACATGGAATGACCCTGGATCTAGTCTAAGCTAACCATGAGTTTTTCTTCCTAAATAATATAAATCTCATTGAAATCAATAGAAGTAAGCAACTACCAACCAAGTCTGGATCTAGCTCTTAGGTGGCCATATGTTAGACTTGGATGAAACTTTGAGAACTTCCATATATTATCATCTAATTTATTTCTTCAGCCTGTAAACTTGTAAAAGAACAATTCTTTTTCTTAATTTAAAAATTATAACTTTTCTACAGTAAAAAATAAACCTTCTCTTCATATTGAAGCGAAGCATCTAGTTCCATTTTTAAGCAAACAGGTAACATATTTTTGGCAGAAGTAATCAAATGCTGTTGTGTTCAAATTGGTGATTGTCAGCCTCCATTTAATTACTAAACACTGTGCTTTAGGAGAGTATAGGAAACTATAACCCACCAATTTGATTGCAAACATGCTCTGGCATTAAGACAAAGCTTGCTTTAATCTCCACAATCAGGATATAGAACGGAACATGTTTTTCAATAGAACTCTTATAAAGAAATCCTGTCCATGATTATTAGCTGTATGAGAATTTAAAAAGTCTAATTGCCTTCTATTAAATCTGTATTTATCAATTGCAGCTTTCTCTGGGAAATTATAATGTGCAAAAATATTCTGCATTCCAAGCTTTAACAGTTGGAGGTAGATGTCCTTAAGGATAGGGGTGGGGGGAGTTCCTTTTCAAATGGCACATTTACTAATTATAAAATGCTCTTATCTCTCTGCAACCAAAGCCAAAATGAACATGTGCCTTGCACTAAGAAATCCCAGGATTGTCACAACTTGTGCCAGCTGTTGAGGTTATGACACCTGTGCCAGCATCGCCAGCTCTGCCCACTGTCATCTGTTCCAACTGTTCCATCTGCACTGTTTGTACCAATTCTCCCATTTCTGCATCTGTACCTTCTGCAGAAATGGTTCCAACAATGCCAGCTGTGTCATTGGTGCCAAATATGCCAGATGTTCTATTTGTCCACCCTGGGCCAAATCAATGTAGTTTTCTGCTCATTAGTTTTAGCCGGTAGATTCTATCTCACATTTTTAAAAAAGATGGAATCCTTACTAAATCACAACTACAATTGCTTAAAATCTATTTAACCATCTTCTAACTGGAAACACAACTTTTGTCATTATGTGTTCTGTCAAGATTATTCTGATCATATTAAACCATGTGCTAGTTCTGTCTCAGTGAAATGTTTTCCCTTCCTAAAGATTATAAAGATTATTGTGGGTGATGGGTAGAAATAAAGTTACAGCACATCGTAAGGCTTAAAATGGTTTTAATGATTATGTAGATTTTTAACCAATACTGATATTTCTGTAACTGTGAAATTATTCTAACAAAATAGACAAATTTAAACCAGGAAGATCTTCACTTGTAGTGCTTAAGTGTTGGAATCATAATGCATTTTAAGCTGCCTCATTAGATATATAATTTTCAATTCACAGGAGAGAATAGTTTTCATCTTTTCAGCACTACATCTAAAGTTTTCTATTCTGTTCTGAGCACCACATTTCATCAAATTGATCTAAACAGAACCTGGCTCAAATAACAGCAAGAATGACAGACAGAATGAAAACTAACTCCTACATTGAGAATGGGTATATACAGCCTTGGAAAAAGAAGGGAAGAGTTTCAGTATATGATATTATTCTTAAAATAGTTGAAGGTGTGCAGTAATATACATAAGAAGTTTAAGATGTGTACTTCATTGTAAAATGCAAGACACACAATAAAAGATTTAAGTTAAAAGAGCAAATTCTGTTTGAAAGTTAAAAATGTAAGCCCCCCCCAGTCACTTCAACAGTGAGATCAGTGGCCTATAAATTTAATAAACAAACAAACAAACAAACAAACACCTACCTACCTACCTAACAGGAAGAGCAATTCAGCAGAAGAACCTAGAGAAATAGATCTAGAGAAGTAGTAAGTGCCTTCTTACTAGATGAGTTTAAGCATAGGTTCAACAATAATCTATTGGGATAGCTGTAATTCAAGCACTATGGCAGGAATTATTTATAAGAAAAATTTTCAAGTTGAGTGGGAGCTTCTTGAAAAGGTGACACAATTGTTTATACAACTGCAAACAGTTCTGATGAAAAAAAGAAACACAGAACCACCAGTATGAGTAGATACTGTAATAAGTTGAATAATTCCAATAAAGGAGACATAGTAGGTGAAAAGAATAGATCATCAAGAAACAATACATATTGGTAGTCTCAGTGGTGGGATTCAGCCTGTTCTCTCTGGATTGCGCAAACTGGTAGTGGCGACTGCGGGAGGCTTCACCCCCCACCTCCCGCCTGGACATAAGGCACGACTATTGCATGCACGCTCACATTTGTGAACCGGCAGGGAAGGTAAGTGAATCCCAAGTTTTGTATTGCTGTGTTTTATTCAATGGCTGTTCACCGCCCTGAGTCCTTCAGGAGAAGGGCGGTATATAAATTTAATAAATAATAATAATAATGTAGTTAGAGAATGCTCAGAATAAGCTGAATAGTGAAGAACATGAACAAAGACATCCCCTTGTTTTAATGTATTAAAAATAAAAGGATGAGAGAAAAATACATTGCTTGATGAAGAAAGAAATGCAAAACTACTATTTGGGGGACCTGAGTTGTTAACTAATTGTTAAATTAGTTGAACCTGTCCTATTATGGCTTAATCTTGTCTGCATAGAAAGCTCGTGTTCCATTTGGCAATTGTGAAGAGCAGGATGAAGAGCATGGAATAGAAATTTCAGGTTCACAGAACAATTGTCAAAGAATACTAATTTACTTCTAGTATATTTAAATCTCTGGACCCAGATAAAATGCATCCTAAGATTTTGAAGGGATTTGCTGATGACCTGGAAAACAGATAACATGTTGGATAGATGCAAAAGAAAAACTATTGCTCCTATCTTCCCAAATGGGGGAAAGGAGAATCTTGAAGAAATACAGACCAGTCAGTCTGTATTTCCTGGAAAGATTCCAGACCAGCTCATAAAGAGATTGATCAGAAAGCATCTTGAAAACAACGTAACAATTGCTAGGAGTTAGCATGGATTTGTTAATCTTATCTCATTTTTAGATATAGCTATCAAATCATAAGATAAGGTAAGATAAGATAAGATAATTTTATTTATATACCGCCCTTCTCCCGAAGGACTCAGGGCGGTGCACAGCCAAAATAAA
>JANHZT010002536.1:266776-276995 GCA_032468215.1 Stegonotus admiraltiensis | reverse complement strand
TCCAAGCAGTCTCCATGTTTCCAGTGTCTGTTTCCCCACTTGGAGCAGAACCCAGAAGGATATTTCTTCCAACACCACTATGAACAATATGTGTCAGATCGATTAAAAGTCTGATTTAGTGTAGAACACTTTCCATATTCTATTAGGGAATAGAATATCACCTATCTCTGTCTAAAAAAAATACAGTTTTAAATAATAAGTTTGTTATCAACCCTCATGCACTCAATCCCCCCCCCCACCTTTCACTATGGGTTGAAATTCTAGAGATGTTGCTATCAACCAAAATGGCTAAATGAAACTCGGGATCTTTGTTCTTTCAAATTGTTGTGCTGGAGATAAGAGACAAGATCTCCCTTAGCAACTGCATATAACTTTTTATGGAGTTCTGCCTCACACTTTTTCCATTACTGTTTTTTTTTTGTGGCATTTTCCCCAGGGTAAACTACTTTTAACCAAGTTAGCTGCCATCTGTCTTCCCATTAGATCGTATATACTTCTTAAATACCCCCTGCCTAGTCAATCACACTTAGCTATAGCGAATTGCCGTTATTGCTAAAGCTATGCCTACACTAGGTCTGTAAGTATAACTGGTTCCAAACCATCTCTTTCTATATCTTTGAATAATGGGAATTGTAGACATATGAAGGTGCTGGAAAACTCTACTGGTAAATCCCATGGAACCTCAAAACTATGCATATTTATTCAGAAACATGTCCCATTATATTGAGTGAGACTTACTTCCAGGTAAGTACACATAGAATTGCAGCCATAAAATAATGAATTTAGTTTCAGGATACAGAGGAATTAAAGAATGGAAAATTTTCATCTTTCAATACATGCATACGAGTACAGTGGAGATTTTAACCCATGCTGGAAATAGTGATTATGGAAACAGAAGGTGGTAGATAGTTATACCAGGTTAATTAAAACTGCTTGCTTGCTGTTACAGAGAAAATTAAGAATTCACAAAAAAATACATACTCCAAAGCACTTTGAAGATAAACTGTCATAAACTGTTGCCATACGTTCATTAAACTGGCTGTGGTTAAATATATACTTAGAGGAAAGCTTGCAAATATCACAGAATAGGGATACTAATTGAACAAAGCTATGTACTATGAATAAGTAATTCAAGCATTGGAGTAGCCTCATCAAAGCCAAATAGCATTAGGTTTTCTGGAACTGGCATAGGTCCCAGATCCTAGTAGAATAATGCCCTATAAAGTCATATGGCATAATCCTTTAATTTTTTTTCTATTATGATTTTAATCTTTCCATTGATTCAAGGAATTCCTAAACTATTTATCAATGCAAACCTGAAAACAAACACAACAAAATGCGTTGGCAAATATTTCTTCAAAAAACAGATGATCCTGACCAGAAAGAAGCCCGTTACAACAGAATTTGGATGAACGATACAATCAGTTCAAAATTGGCACAATTATTTGTATAACAAAGTCTTTTAAAAGCCATACCTTATTAGTTTGTATCATGTTCTTCAGATTACTATAGAATATATTTGCCTGATCCCCATGTTTCTTTTCCCTCCCTCTAAGATTGTGAACTATGTAGGCATATGTATATTTATAATGTTTACACCTCTAATAATACAAACTAATAAGGCATGGATTTAAAAAGAATTTGTTATACAGGAATATGAATGCCTCTCAAGATGTTGTACTATTTTTCTTAATGAGGCATATTTATATTTTTCTAACATAAAAAAATAAAGAATTAAATAAATTCTCCTACAGAAGCTTACATCACAAAAGTTATTTATCAAATAAATAACTCTCCTAGTTAATAAACACAATGCTTGAAATGTTTTACAGCCTTTGGTAGGCATTCATTCTCATTTTTAAAAAATGATGCTGTTGGCAGGAAAGGTTCTGTCTTGTATTTACATCAAGTGAATTTTCCCAGATGATGGAACATGGAATACAGAAACTGAAAATTAATTCAATGTATAATGGGATTCATACACACATTTTGAACATTCTGTACCTAAAACATTTAGAATTTATTAGTTATTAACAGGGGCTATAATAAAAGTATGACTTGACCACTTGATGGCACCAAAGAATTGCTGAAAATATTAACTGTTTATTCTCCCACCTAGCTGTGGGCTAGGATTTTGCATCCAAATTATGCTATACTTAATATTGTCCACATTTGTCTGGATCCTGAAATTATTTAACAGCCATTATATTTAATATAAAACTAGTATAGTGTAATTTAGCAAAAAGCACAACAAAGAGATCCATTTGGTAGATTTAAGCTGAATCAACTGCAATTTCTACAACTGATTTCCTCAACCCCGAGCAGCCCCATGTAAAGCATATGATGGCAGTCTAACCAGAAGGTAAGCAAGGTATTTACATGACTGTGATCAGATGCATTTTTCCACAGAAGAATTCTAAGCGATACACCAGTCCAAAAAGAGAACCTATCTCAAAATGGCATTCTTGGTTGTAGCAACTATCTGAGCTCCCAGAAGCAACACTAGAACTGGACCATCCCAAAACAGCAACTCTGCTGACATTTCTCAGGATAGTAGTATCCCCTCTAAATTAGGCTATAGTTTCATTTTCAGATTAGATCTTCCATAATTTCTTAGTGCAGTACTGATACAGATACAAAAACCTCAGGTTATTGAGTGGAAACACAATAGTCCACCACCTTCAAACAAAACACAAGCAAAACAAATTCATATGTCTTGAGAATGCTATTCTACCTGAGTAGCAATACCAACAAGCAGGTTAAGAGTTTCTCAAGTTGAAGTTTGTGCACTGAACTGGAATAAAGGCTATTTCAGTGCTTTCTTCCTTCTCTGCCATCTTATCCCATCTTTAGTTTCCTTCCTGGAGGGAAAAAAACAAGGTGAGGACAGAAATAATACACATTTTACAGTAGAAGGATTAAAGCTATCTGTCAGACATTTCCTCTTCTTATACCGACATTTTCGTCAACAGGCAATAAACATGGCTGTAACAATTTGCTGGTGAGTGCTCACCGAGAATGGAAAAGTCTAACTGCTTCAATGTTCCATTCAATAGTTTTGATCACGTCATTATCTCTTAAACAAAGCAAATACACTCTTGGAGCGGTTTTGAAGTTCTCTAGAAAAATAGTAATCTAAATATAAATTTTAGATGTGAATGTTACGTTGCATAATTAATAAAAATGTCTTCTTTCCTACATGGTACAACTCATCAAATTGAGAATCAAGTAATCTTGTGAGTCACTTCACAAGCATTATCTGAAAGATGCAAGTAACATTTGTTCTGATATCTTTCTTCCCTAAATTGATTGGCTGTTGTAAATTGTATGTCCAACTGGTAGACTGAGCTCGAATTCTGCTCCTCTTTGTTTTTTCATACTTACAGTTTTTGATTCAGTCCATATATTTTTTTAAGTCTAAGTCTTTAAATTACTGTTTGCTAAAAGAAAATTGCATTATCTTGAAAGTTTCATACCTTAGTGTTGGGTTCAAATAATTAAAGGGAAGGGATACATATTGATCACTAGCAATAAAAAGACAACAAATGTGTCTTTATTCATATCAAGGATATGATACGTTTTCAAAATTTTGTGTCTTACTTAACAACTTTTAATATTGGAATGATTGTAGAGAATAAGCTTGTATATTTTATCCAGATTCTATAAAGAGCTTGGCAACAGAGACATAATATTGTATGGTGAATGAACAAAACCATTTGTCTAAATGCATCCTGCAATTGCTTCTAACCTGTTGAAATCAATAGAATTGACAATACATCATCCACAAAAGAATCCTAGTGAAAGAAAACAAATAAGGAGGGACATTAAAGAAGGCCAGATTTTTTTTTAGAACTAATGAAGAAACCAAAAGATAGAATATGGGAAATCAGTAACTGACATTGAAGGTGTACCCTATTTTAAAGCAAATACAGACTCCATTCCCCAAGGAAGTGGTGTTGAGAAAGATAACGAAACCTAACAAGGGTGAAGCCTTTTGTTTTCAATGCCAGGAAAATTGTTGAAATGGAATGCTGTCTATCTCATTCTTTTGTGGCAAATGCTTTACATGCAGAACATGCTAGTTTCAGTCCCTGGCATCTTGACACGGCAAGAAAAGACTCTTGTTTGAAACCTGGAGAGCTGCTGACAGTGTGTGTTTATAATGTGGGTCTAAATGGACCAAAGGCTTGACTTATGTAAGGTAGCTTCCTCTGTTCCATCTAAAGCACATCTAGAGAAAGAGGTCAAACCTGCTTGAGTGCTGAAACTCTACAGACAGACATATAAAATGTTTCCTTTTTTTTCTTTCTTTTTTTAAAATAAACCCTTTGTTTAATGCACAATTTCTTCAATGCATCTCTTAGAACTCTCCATCCCAAAGTGTTTTTGAGCTTTCTTGGGCATACCTAAAATACCAAAAATTAAATAAAGGAAGAGTTTTTGTGTAAACATGTTGGATAGTTGTTTTAAAAACTAATAATAGGTAGGCTGTCTAATCATGAAACTATTCCTCTAGTATAACAAAAACAAAACAAAAACAAAAAACCTGCCCATAAATCAATCATTTAAAAAATAACTGTTAATTATGCATGCCACACATCTACATAATCTTATGTTCTTATTACTGCTACACATGCCTTCTCCTCTCTTTCCCTCCTACTGTCATATGCCACATCCACCTGTTATGTCTTACTGGTATTTAAATTAAGTTATCTGAAGGACCAATCCCTAGCACAACACATGGAAAGAATGATCGGGGACTTTACTGAAATCCATAGTTCAATAAATTTTGGACTACGTCATTTAGGCTGGAAAAATTTGAATGACAAGATGGCAGACTGAGTTATTTCTCTTTGCTGAAAATGAACTCAGTTTTTGCTTCCCCTGACATATTAATCCTAATAAGTCTAGCAAGGTTGAGTCATGGTTAGCAATGTAAAGTGAGTCAGGAATTGTACCATGACTAAACAAGAAGATTAAGACACACAAGTCAATCTAAATACATCTTGTGTCAAGTCATAGGTCTTTGTGTATTTGGTTCTATAAATGTTTTCAATTATTAACTCTTAAAAATCTGCATTCCTTCTTTAATAGACAGAGCTATGTATCTGTCTTATCTGTCTGTCTGTGTATATTACACACAGAGACATTTTAAAATGTAAATTCCTCCTGGGATATAATTTTCCTAAATAAAGACGCATTTTTTAAGCAGACAATTACATTTACAAATACTATAGATTCCATTCACTGCTGCCCATCTCTGCCATGATTGAGTCTCTCTGGATGTATCACGCTATTTCAGTCTTACTGATATCTTACATTCTTAATCAGTCAGAATAACAAAGCAGAAAACAGAATCAGAGAACAAATTGGAAGCAAGGACACACAAAACAAATTAGTAGATTCGTAGTTAGGACTGCAGACCAAGACTAGGCATATATGCCAGAATTCAGATAGATCTTTCTAATTCTTCACAACTTTGTTCCAGGGGATGGATGGAGATAAAATCAGTGTCATGCTGAAGGGTGCTTCATTGTGATGTTGCACATACATAGAAAAAGGTCAGTGTTGATGGTCTTATGCTATTTTGTCATTTGATGAAAGCAGTAGATCAGAGGTCTTCAAACTTGGCAGCTTTAAGACTTGTGGACTTCAACTCCCAGAATTCTGGGAGCTGCCCAGCTGCCAAGTTTGAGGATCCCTGCAGTAGATCTTCTGAACCTTTTGGCTAGGAGGAGTCAATACTGTGTACTGAAAACAAAAGGCAGAGAGCCGGAAGAAAAAAAAATCCTCAACTTAAAGACCAAGTTCCAGATAAGAGCAAGGAAAGATAAGGAAATATGATGCACAAAAAAAAAAAGAAAAAAGAGGAAAGCAAACATGGGAAGGATAAGGGACATTTTATGAAAAATGGTATGATAAAAGACAGCAAATACATCTATAAGAAATAAGCTATGCAGAGATGGCATGTATATATGGCAGAACTGCATGAATACAATCCCAAAATTATTGATCTGCACGAAAGTTTAACTGCTGAACTAGAGACACATATTTGGCAAGGGAAATTAAATGGGTCCTAGAAAATATTGGTAACAACAAAGCTGCAGTAATTGATAAGATACCAACTAATATTGCAGCATCATGCCACTGCAATTTCTAACCAGATATAGAAAATACAGCAATGGCTGAGGGACTGGAAAAGATCCATTTATACTCCAATACCCAAAAGGGGTAATGTTAAAGAATGTTAAGACTATTGAACAATTTCACGATCTCTTTTGTTAGAAGGACAATGCTCAAGATGCTGCAATCCAGACTTCAACAATACAAGAAACAACAACTGCCAGTTGTACAAGCTAGATTCAGAAGCAGGACAAGACTGCAAAGTCTGATAATGGAAAAAGCAACGGAATTCTAAAGACATTTATTTTACTTTATTATTACACTCACTACAAGCTGAGGATAGATCTTAAAAATATGGTTGTATGCCATCTGATCTGCCAATGAAAGTCTGATGACCAGAATACATAGTTAAGAATGGAACATGGAATGATTAAATTGTTCAAAATTGGAAAGGAAAAGAACCAATGTTTCATACTGTTGTCTCACTAATTTAAACACACACACACATAATGAAAAATTCTGGACTAAAAGAAATAGAAATTGTAATTAAAATTACAGGAAAAACAACAGTGTCAGAAATGCTAATGATACCATTTTAAAGTCTAGATATGATAAATTTAAAGAATATCTTGATGAAGGGAAAATATGAGATATAAAAGCTAATCAGCTGGTTAATACTAATAATATATCAACAATCCAAGGAAAATGTACAGGGAAGAAGTTGAAGTAGTTACAGATTTTATCTACCTAGACATTCACACAGATGTTGATTATAGACCTGAAATAAAATCAGCTACTTGAGAGGAAGTCTGACAGATCTAGACAAAGTATTAAATGCAGAGATACCAAGGGACAACAAAGTTAATTTTGTCAAGGTCCTCGTTTCCCCAGTTGTAACACATGGCTGTGAAATGTTGAATGAAGAAAAATGGATCCTTTTGAATTATAGTGCTGAAGGAAAAATGTTGAGAATATTTTCAACTTCAAGAATAATAAGTCATTCAGTACTAGAGAAAAAAACCCCAATCTCTTCACTGGAAGCAACAATATTGAAGCTAGAAGTAGAATATTTTGGACAAAAAATATTAATGCAAGAGTCACTGGAGAAGATACTGATGTTTGGAGAAATTGAGGGCATGTATGTAAGGACATGGCAAGTAACATTTTGATGTCTCAAAGATAAACTTATTATAACACTGTTGATTATGTACCAAGTCATTGTTGTCTCCTAGTAACCACATAGATTTGCTAATAAAGAATCCTAACAAAATGAGGACCATCAGATCACAGTCCGAAACAAATGAAGAACAATATTATGGAGTAATGGTCAATAATAATTGACACAATGGTTTGCAGTGGTAAAGACTTAACAATCTTACATACTTATAGGATCTCTGGACTAAAATAGCTCTTAGCTGAAGACTGAACTATGTTTAATTTTTAAATCAGACTACCTGAAAATAGCTTTTGATGTGCTTACACCAACCTTTCTCATGTCCTAATTCCTACTCAACTAGCACATTTCTCATCAATTTGATATTGAGGTGATAAGAAAACAGGAAGTAGTGCAGGATTAAAAACTCACAAGATATTTTCTTTCACTCACTCAAACACACATACTGTAAAATAACAGCCAAACCTAGAAGTAATAGATTAATTAAAAAAAATAAACAAACCACGTTGATCTATGAGAAGTAATGCAAAATTTATAGCTGAAATGATGAATTTATTAATGCACAATGACTCTTCAGAATCCTTTATTAGATAATGTGGTGCAAAAAACAAGGGTTGGAGGAAAAAAACAAAAATCCAAAAAATTAGGCGAAATGCTGCATGTCTTTCTGAAAACATGAATGCTTACTGTAATTATCTCTTAGGTAAGCAAAACTCATAAGATTATGTTGATAAATAAATCTGACATTATTAGATGTTGCATTTTGTTTGCAAAAACATCAACTGAAGCTAAACAGTTAGTCCTTTCTAGTGACAGAAGGATTCTCAGGTAATTTAAAATTCTTTCTGACTAGTGACATATCTGACTGAACACATACGTTCAATAGTTTCAAGGCATATTAAAATAAGAATAACCATCTTCATTCATGAAAAGTCCCCTTTCTGCAAAATCTATATTTGGAAAATACTTTTATTAGGTGCAATGAACTGTAGTTCTAAAAGTAGCAGTTTTACCTTAACTAAGCTATAAGACTTCACAGAAATGTAGACTAGCAGAAGAGAGTAATGTAGACTAGTGCAGACAGTGCATGAAAATTTCTATTTCCCACTCCAGAGAACTAAATTTGAGAGCACTTGTGTTCTTCAGAGAAAATTATTTGCTGGCATAAGCAACAATGCTAAATAGCAGAGCTCTATTGGGGCTGCCAATACACTTTCTAAAATATTCAGATGCAATAGAGTTGTGGGAATTACATGAGACTATGAAGTGATGAGAATGTGGGGAACAGAAATTTATTTTGTTTCTTGAATTTATACTTCACCTTTCATCCAGTTCAAGGCAGCATACACAATCTCTTCTCTCTTTCCTTCCTGTGTGGCCTTTGGTTATCTTAACGAAAATTTTCTTTGGTAGTTTGAGCTAGAGATAGCAACTGGTCCAAAGTGCTTCATAGCTGAATCAGGTTTTGAAACAGGGTTCAGTCATCATTTAATCATTGTACTGACTCTGGGTCAGATTGCATGTTGGTCAGTGATCATAGTTTGAATGTGCAAGGAGATCTTTAGAGTTTTTTCTGTCAGAAAAATTTCAGAATAAATAGTACTGATCTGTTGATTAAAGTGAGAAAGTTTGCCATGTTCACTTCTCAGATTCTTTTAGTCATCAATCTTGATCCATTCTGTCAAGTTCACTCAGTATATAAGAAAAAAGACCTGCTGCAGGAAACAACCTGCTTCAAAGAATTATTTACTGTCCGTTTCTGTCATGTGTATCAAAAATAGTATATTCTTAATAAATATAGAGAAACTTCTTTTCACCCAACAAAGATTATGCTGGCATTGAATTCAGGACTGTGTTGTCCAATATATGAGGATAGTATTTATTAGGAAGACTTACAGAAGGATTGCATTGATGTCTGCATGTTAAGGGTATCAGTAGTCTATCTACACTAACTTTTTGCTGAACTGCCAAAGGACATATGGATGGTTTGCAGAACCACTGCAGACCCATTAAGCACAGAATATGCATTTGGAAGTGTTGCAGTGGGGATCTGAATATTTTCCCTCCAGAGATAATTTTGGCAGAAAGCACTGGCCTCCTCACAGAACTGAATAATGTACACTAAACAATTATAGCATGCTTGAACAAATGTTCTGAATACAGGTTCTTCTTATCTCTCTGTCAATGAACAGGTACTAATAACCAATGGCACTGGAAATTTCAAGGGTGGTGGTGAAAGATGTGTCCTTTGATTAAGAATATTTGTACTATTTTAGTGAAAAAAGAAAAAGATTAAAGAAAACTTATTGTAGAATGGCTACAAATGACTGAGTGAATGAAATTCCCCACGTTTTAATTTAATCATGGGTACAATTGTTCAAAAAATTCAAATAATGGATTAATGACTATCTGCAAACACAGAGCTCATTTATTTATATCCCACCTTTATTGTTTTTATAAATAACTCAAAGCAGCAAACATACCTAATAACTCCTTCCTCCTCCTATTTTTCCACAACCCTATGAAGCGGGTTGGCTGAGAGAGTGAGTGGCCCCAATTCACCCAGCCATCTTTCCTGCCTGAGGTGGAACTAGAACCTCATGATTTGTCAGTTTCTGTATTTGCCACCTGAAATTATAATGATTGCATACTTCATAGTTCTTTTATTATTTATAAATGAATTATTTCGCCTAGGAAAGGACAGGAATTCTGACTTCTGAGATACTAAGTTCTTCAGCTGACTAGAAACACACTCTCTCTGTGTGTTTGTATGTATTATAGAGTGAAGGAGAATGATAATTTGTTTTCCAAGTCAATGATATAAGTTTGTTATATGGTGGAGGATCAAAGGATTTATTTTGTTTTCTTTTGTTTTGTATTTCTAATTATTATATCAATTCTGTTAAACTTATTTTTAAATGT
>JANHZT010002536.1:214985-231814 GCA_032468215.1 Stegonotus admiraltiensis | reverse complement strand
CAGTTGGCCAGTGCACGCATGTGTGCCAGAGCTGAGCTCGCGTGCCCACCGATATGGCTCCGTGTGCCACCTGTGGCCCCTGTGCCATAGGTTTGCCATCACGGCCCTATACCATTTCAAACAGGTCTGTACCTGCTGGGAAGAGGAATCTTGATGATCACAATTTTTGGTAGGACCAATCGGAAGGTTGGGTCTTCCCTCTTTTCCTTTCAACTGTGGGTTATCTTGAAATATTCTTTGGTTTTAACTGCTCATTTTAAAGTTTTCTTTACTTTTTGATTTATATCTTTAACTACTAATCGACTGGTAAAAGTGGTTATCCTACAACCTTTTGCTGTATTTTAGTGCAAGCTTGTTTTATTTTTTTGCTGTTTATTTTGGAGTTTTAAATCACTTTCACTTTTTCTGTAAGGAAGTCAACTTTAAAACATTCAGTTAAAACCAAAGCTTGCTTAAAGGGAAGATTCATCATCTGATAGTGAAAGTCATTTGATATCATTTACATTTATATTGCATTTTTACTGCAAGGATTCTGTATTTTACTAGTTTTTAAAAGCTCTGGTCTTATTTTTCTTAAATTCTGATGGGAAATTTCCTTTTTTCTAACTACTTTTTATTGTGGGAAATCTTATCTCACTTTTTCTCTGTGTTCTTTCTCTTATGGTACATTTACTTCTCTTGTCCTTGAGAGTGAAACTTTATACTTGTATCATGAAAGCTCAAGTACAAAAGAGTTTTGGACTATAATAAAATGTAAACAACAAACCAAAGATTTTGAATACTGTACATTGCATGTTATTTACAATGTCTTTTGGAGGCCTTTGAAAAAATGCTTTTTAACTTACAAACTCTAATTGAAACCTTGGATAAAGTTTATCAATGGTTTTAAATCAACCCCAAGATGATATCCAGATACAAATAACAATATCTGAATTAAACTTGCAATCAAATATTAAATGAGAATATGCTCATTTAATATCCTGGAGAGATCAGATATGAGGTTTGTGATGATTTGTGGTAGAGAAGAAGTGATTGTAGATTTTCCATGAGTTAAATACAATAATAGGTTGTTAACAAAGGTTAATACAGGTTACCTATGTGTATTTATAGTTGTTTTTGTGTTCTTATAGTTTTAACTGTTGTGATAATTGTCAATTGGATTGAGATGGGCAATTATAGAAATTGATTAAATAAATAAATAAATATGCACACAGATCAGACTGAAGAAGATGAAGAACAACAGTAAATTCATAGTCTATATATTCAGGTACAATAACAATGAAATAACTGGCGTAATATTTTTGGATGCAGAGAAATCTTTGGGAATTTGGGCTGGACATTCTGACTAGAATAGCATATACTAATGGCAAATAGCAAAGATTAAAGCAAATGGAATACTCTGTACAATGTTTTCAATAAGTAAAGGTACAAGGCAAGGGTTCGACTCTATTTAATGAAAACGATACCTAATTTCTCCAGATTGGTTGGAAACAGCCAGGAATGGGTTAACTTCGTCTACCAATAGATGAACTGAGTCTGCAATTTGCTTAGCCAAGCCCTCCTGTAGCTCCCCAGTTCAGGCTCAGTTGATCTTTGGCTTATCTTTTATACTGATTGAAGATAGAAAGGAAAGTTTATTTTATTCAGTGTCTAAGGCTTTGCCTTGAATCGCTGAGGGCTGCGGAGATGGCACAGGACTGCCGGCTGGCAGATCTTTTGGGCAGCGCTCATGAACCTAGCTCCAAAATGCTGACCCACGGATTGGAGGCTTTCACCCCTCCTTTTTGTTTATCAGGCTGCAGGATCGCAGCAGAGACAAGGGCAGCATGCACAAGTGGCAGCTCCACAGCGCAAGCCATTTTTTAGTGCGAAGAACTATTCCGCACTATTTTCATTCATTTGGGAAGCTGGAGAGCCAGTGGGGAGTGGCAAACAGCTCTGCTTTTGCCTCTTCTCTTCCAGACCTGAGGGTAACATTGGGAATCGGATTTGCTGCCTTAGGGAAATATCTCTGGTGATCTCTTCGCAGGGCGGTGAGTACTTTACAACATAGTTCCCGTCCAGGAAACAACTTGGGCCTCTAGGCCAGATTAGGCTGATTAAATTTAAAATGGCGGCTACCAGGAAAAGGCGCCACACACGCATGGTGGGAAACCCTGTGCACATGCGTGCACCAAAGGAGAGAGAGGAACGGTGTGTGGCTTTGCCTTCTAAAAGGAAGTCTCATCATTCTTCCAAGAAGCCTTCCAAGCAGCTTTCCAAAGATGAGGAAAGGAGACATAAGGCAATGGAACGAGCTATTCAGAAAGCTCAACAGGAGGCAGAGAAAAAGGCTAAAGTGCCTCAGATTCTGGAATAGCCCTCCTCTATTCAGGCTACATCTGCTCTCCAGCAGGATGATCCCCTTGAAGGGACATCAGTGGCAAATTGGTCTCCTGATGGAGTGATGGCTGTGCCCCTGGAGTGGCCTGACCACAGAATCTGCTGTTTGGTGTGGCAGAGAGGAACAAGTGGTTACCTGTGAACAACCTATTAGGCAGGGGAGCTCCTTGGCTGAGGCCATCTTTATGCCCATGGCTTGAGACAAGAGGTGTCTCTGGAGAATCAGATTCCAACCTCGTTGAGGGCTTTAATTTCTGATGCCATTAAACAAGGCATTGCTAGGGTCTCCAACAAAGAGCAGGATCAAGGGTTTCTGCCTCTCCCAGGGCACAGGAGGATGAATTACATCTAGCTTCTTCACAGCCTTCTTCCAGTTAAGCGTCTCTCTCAGGATGAGATTCAATGTGATTTTGATATGGCTGATGATGAAGGCCTTTTGCCTGACCAGCTGGCCTTTCTGGGTCTTTTCCGTCCCCAGATGTTTAAATCCTTGCTTCATAAGGCCAAGATCTCTTCCAGATTGGGGCTGAGTCAAGCCCTTCTAAGGGGAGGGGGGGCATCTTTGTATCCCACGGACCCTTTATTTGTGGAGCCCACTGTTGAGATAGAGGAGGTTCCAGCTCCCAAAATGTTTCTGGGTATTGTACAGAGGCAGTAGGCCTCTCCTGGATCAGGTCCTGCACCAAGTGGTTTGGACAGGCGATTTTACAGTATGGGGGTGTATCTTTCTACGGCTCTTCCGGTTCCCTCTATTGATAGTCCAATGGTGTCACTGGCTTGTCAGTCTGTCCTTACAGGTCTCCTGAGGAACTTCTTCAGCCTGGGGATAAGAGAGCAGAACAGTCGCTGGTCAAAGGTCATCTGGTTTCTGCATGGGCAGTTAAGGGTTCGTCAGCAGCCTCATTTTTTACTACAGCTTCTTTATTGTGGTTGAAACAGCTGCAGCACCAATTGCCAGCTGAGGACTCTAGGTCACATCAGAATCTTAACAAGATAATTGCAGCTATTGAATTTTTGGCTGATGCCACGTTGAATGCCTCCAGATTTGCAGCGAAGGCCATCGGTTCTTCCATTACAACCAGGCGTCTCATCTGGCTGAGACAATGGCAAGCTGATGCCAGAAACAAATGGAGATTGGCATCTGCCCCATATAATGGGGACAAATTGTTTGGCGATGCCCTGGAGCCTCTTCTAGTTGAAACTAGGGACAAACACAAGGTTTTGCCCAGCTTGGCCCGTAGATCGGATTCCTGACCAGTCCCTTATTTCTGTCCTCAGCCCTTTCGAGGGACGGACAGTGGTTTCGGAGGGTCGTCACAAGGTTCGTATTCCTCCCGACGGGGTCCTTATCAGGGCAAGCAGAACAGACAAAGCCTCAGATATCCCTTCAGATATTAGGGGCGGAAGGGGTAGACCCTTCAGGCACTATAAGTAGTGGTCCTTATTCTCCCATAGGTGGTAGGTTGGCACTGTTTGTCAGCCAGTGGGAAGTCACCACCATTGATCGTTGGGTTAGGGAGACCATCGGATCAGGTTTAGTTCTGGAATTTTTATCCAGTCCCCCTAGTATGTTTATTAGTTGTCCTTTGTCCAGGGATCCCTCCAGGTGGTTAATCATGGAAACGGCCATCAGTCATCTTTTAGGGATTCAGGCCATTCAACCTATTCCCCAGGACCAATTTGGCCGAGGGTTTTATTCCCATTTGTTTGTTGTGAGAAAATCTTCAGTGGGGTGGAAGCCCATTTTGGACTTAAAGTTCCTGAACGGTCATGTCATCTATAAACAGTTTAAAATGCAATCTCTCCAGACTACCTTGGAGAGCGTTAAGAGATGGGGACTTCCTTACTTCCGTGGATTTGATGGAGGCTTATCTTCATGTCCCCATTCATCCAGATTTCAGACCGTATCTCCATTTCCATTATGCGGGGAAGCATTTCCAGTACCAGGCCTTGCCCTTCGGGGTGTCATTCGCCCCCAAGATCTCCACTAAATTGATGGCAGCTTTGGGGGGGGGGCTACCTTAGAACTCTTCCAATACGGGTTCAATTCTACCTGGATGATATTCTTATACAGCCCAGGTCAGAGGCTCTGGTGTGGAGGGATTTAGCTACCACTATGCAGGTGTTGCAGGACCATGGCTTTTCTGTCGACCTTGCCAAAAGCCACTTGGAACCTTCCATGAGGCTACTCCATCTTGGGGCAGTCATTGATACAGTAGAGTCTAGCGTTTTTCTTTCCCAGGACAGACAGGTTAGTCTGAGGGAGTTGACACGACAGGTCAGGGCACAACGTACAGTTCCCCTTCTTTTGCTCTCTCAGTTCTTAGAGACAATGGTTTTTGCGATTGCTATCGCACCTTGGGCTCGCCTCCACAGCAGGGATCTGCCATGGTTCTTACTTCCCTTTCAAAGGTGAGGTACCAGCACCTCCCCGAATAAGGTCTGGGTGCCATCGGAGGTTTTCCACTCGCTCAGCTGGTGGGATTCCGAGGCCATCACTAAGGGATGCAGATTCAGGGAACCTCATCGCTTGGTCCTCACCACAGACGCTAGCCTCTGGGGCTGGGGTGCCCACCTAGGGTCTCACATGGTTCAAGGAAAGTGGACCCAGACAGATTTGACTCACAACATAAGTTGATTGGCGCTCCAAGCTATTCACCTGGCCCTCCATGCTCTCAAGGACATAGTGGTAGGCAATGACATTCTGATTTTGATTGGTACTGTGGCCGCTAAGGCTCATGTAAACCTCCTAGGGGGCACCCAATCCAAGGCACTGATGGCCGAGGCCAAACGGCTAGGACTTTGGGCAAAGGCCCATCTTCCTTCCCTGCGAGCAGATCATATCTCGGGGCAGCAAATGTGCAGGCGGAGTGGCTCAGCTGGGCTTCCGTCGACCATGCAGAGTGGCGCCTGCATCCGTCCCTGTTCCAACTACTTGCAGATCAGTTCGGTCTTCTGACGGTCGATCTATTTTCTTCACAGGACAATCATCAGGTCATGAGATTTTTTACCAGATTTCCAACTCTGACTGCAGAAGTAGTGGATGCCCTTCGCAGTCCGTGACTGCCTGGCTGTTGTATGCCTTTCCTCCTCTTCCATTGCTCCCCAGAGTCATAAGAAAGATGCTTGAAGAGGAGGCGGAGTTACTTCTTCTAGCTCTGCATTGGCTCAGGCGGCCATGGTTTGCAGACCCAGTAGCCCTGTCAGTGGCTCATCCCTGGTGGCAAGGGGACCCTCAGCCAGGGGGCACTGGTCCATCCGGACCCCCAGTGGTTCCAGCTAACCGCCTGGCACTTGAGCGGCACCTGTTGAGTGGGGAAAATATTTCTTCCAGGGTCATTACAACTATCCAGGCTTCTTGCAGAGACTCTACTACTCATATTTATGATGCTACCTGGCGGGCCTTTTCCCATTGGTCCACACGGAAGGAGTTGGTTCCCACTGGAGCTTCCATAGCTAACATTTGGCTCCCAATACTCTCCGGTGACAGGTTTCTGCCCTGTCTTCAGTTTTGGCATGTGGGTCGAAGGACACTTTATCTCAGCACCCGGTGATTAGAGAGTTCCTCCAGGGTGCCATGAATCTTCGACCTCTGGTAGTGCACAGATTCCCCATTTGGAACCTGACTAAGGTTTTGAATTTCCTTACGGGGGCTCCCTTTGAGCCATTGAGGGATTCCAGTCTTCGACTGTTATCTTATAAGATAGCATTTCTGGTGGCTATAACTTCAGCCAGACGCATTTCTGAGCTGGCTGCCATATCCATTAGACAAGACCTCTGTGTTTTTCACTCAGAGTGGTACTACATTTAGATCCCACTTTTATACTGAAGATTAATACATGGTTCCACAGGGCGCAGGAAATAGCTTTACCCAATTTTTGTCCTGCTCCAGTCCATCACTTGGAACATCGGTGGCACACGTTAGATGTATGGAGGGCTCTTCATTTCTATGTGAAGAGAAACGCTCCCATAAGGAAGACAGAATTTTTATTTCTTTCCAACCCGGTTCTATGGGGGTCTAAGGTCACATCCTCAACTATAGGGAGATGGATCAGAGCACATGCATTGCCATGGCGTATGAGGCTCTGGCATTGCTGGTCCCTTGACGAATTACAGCCCATTCTACTCGAAGCGCGGCTACTTCAGCCACTTGAGCTACGCAGGCCTCGTTAGAGGAGGTCTGCAGGGCTGCTACCTTTGCATGCCCTTCTCCTTTTATCCACCATTACAAGTTAGATGCTTATGCTTCAGTGGACGCTGCCTTTGGCAGAAGGGTTTTGCAGAGAGTATTTACGGGGCAGGATGATCTGGACCAGACAGCACCCTCCCAATAGGACTTCCAGCTTTAGTATGCCCCGTTCCTGGCTGATGTTTCCAACCAATCTGGAGAAGGGGCGTTGGACTTAGCTGACATGTTCCTTCTCAGCGAGTTGGAAACATCAGCCAGCCCCGCCCGGTTTGCGTCCGGTCTCGGGGTCCCGGGAGGGATGTTTGTGTTTTATTCACAGATTCACACACCTGTCTGCATCATCGCCTTCATCAGAACTGGAGAGATATAGGAGGGTGTGGCTAAGCAAATTGCAGACTCAGTCCATCTATTGGTAGACTGAGTTAACCCATTCATGGCTGATGTTTCCAACTCGCTGAGAAGGAGCGTGTCAACTAAGTCCAATGCCCCTTCTGAAGAAAATTTTGTGAAAAAAGAGACTGGCTATGAGATAACAAAAGACCCAGTAAAGTACTTTTAGGACTTTATTTGACAGGATGTAACAAAAATACATTTCAGAACAATTATAATAAATTATGGAAATGAATAAATGATCTTCAAAAAATGGAAAAAAGCTTACAGGTCTGGTAAAGAAAATTAATAGACTCATATAGAGGGGGAAAACAGATTCCCAATCTGACTTAAAAGAGAGCTGGCCCTACATTTCCTAAATTACATTATATTATCAAACAAGCTGTCTATTATGGATAACAAAATGAATACATTATCTGAATATCGGAACATCAGTTATAGAGTATCTTGCTTGGCTAGTGTGGTGAAGACCTGGCTTTCCCGGCAGGCCTGGGGGCGTTGATCTCGCTGTTGCAATCTTGCGAGATCCAGCCATAAATGGTGTGCATGGGCTTTTAAATGTTTTTATAATGTTTTAAAATAATTTTTTATGTTCATTGTTCGCATTATTTTTGCTGTAAGTCGCCCAGAGTCCCTTGGGAGTTGGGTGGCATAGAAATGTGACAAATGAAATGAAATGAAATTAATGGATTTCAGAGGTATTTGGGGTACAAAGGAACAAAAGAGGACAAGAATTTGAAAGGACACTGTTAAAAATGTGGAATATTCTACAAATAAGTTCAGCATTACCATCATGATCAAAGGCCTTTTACTTCACAGATAACTTCAGTTAGATAGCTTTAATTTTGTATGCTAATATGCTACATCCAAATTCAGAAAACAGATTAAAGACACAGCAAGAATTGCTCAAGGAAGGTAGGAATTTATGATGATTAATGTATGTATAAATTTATGGAAGAATAAAAAATGAGCTTAAAAAGAAGTGACCTTTAAAAGAGAGAATAGAATTTGAAATGCTTATACAAAACCAAGAGAGTTTATTGGCATGGATTTACAAATTATTACTAAAATTGCACAAGAGAGGGAATAAATTAAAAATTATATTATAAAGTGGATGCAAAATTTCAAAGAATACCATGAGAACAATAGAAAATGCTGTAAAAAATGAAAAAAATCATTCCAAGCTATAATCTGAAAGAAAATTGATATAAAATGTTTTAGAGATATAGAGTGTATAACTCCATCAATCGTCTGCAAGATGGACAAATTATATAATGAATATTAGAAATGCCACAGTAAAGAAGAAACATTCTTTCACATGTGTCGTACAAAAATACTCAAAAGTATTGGAAGGATCATAATAATCATTTCAGTTTCCAGACAATTAGCCCTGAGGTTTCCATTCTCTGCACCCATGCTCTGATACCATGATCAATGATACTGAAAGCCACTGAGAGATCAAGTAGGACCAGGATGGATGCACAACCCTCATTCTGATCCTGTCTGACCCTGTCAAGATCCCATTCATGCCAAGCACAATCAATTCTGCCTTAGTAATAAATCCTCGTCTTAAATCTGTCTAAGAAGAATTTGGATAATCAACTTCTAGACCTTCAGAAGCTGCAAACTGAGTACCACCTTCACAAAATGTTACCTAAATATTGAAGGTTGGAGAATGGATTAAAATTATGGGTTAAAATTTTCCAGGACTGATTTCTTGAAGTGGGGATGGGCCACTGCCTATTTGAGCGCCAGTGGGATCACACCCTCTCTTGCACCACTCCTGCCCAACTACACCAATTTATTCCTCATTCATGGAAATATTCAAGTATAATTAACCTGAAGTTGGATTCAGTTATAATAGAAAGAATTCAGAAAAAAACTTACACTTTTCCATTATAGATTTCTGTGGTTTAAGACTACTCTGTTGCTTGTTATACATAAACATGTTAATTTTTAAGTACAAAAGAAACACCTACCTGAATAGTGAAGAAGAAATGCTTTATGATGGAAATGTTTTCCGATTTCTCAAATTGGTTAAGCCTCTTTTCCTGTAACATTGACATCTTAGTTTTTAAATTAAAATTCATGTTTTAAATTGAAAATTAAATTAAAATATACTTTGTGAAATTGGGAACTAACTTAAATATCCCACCACTTATTTGGTTCACTACTCATTTGTTCTCTCTTTTTCTCTTGTTACATTTCTTGCTTCTATTTGCTGTCAAGGCATTACCCTTACTGGATTAAAGAAGATGAAGACTTTTTATTATTTTTTATTCTTAATTAGGAAGAGAGAGGAGCTTTAATAATTTTATTTTATCATTTATTGAAAATAACTCAACCATACCGTGGTTTACTTTTCTGGAATTGTGTGAGTAGTTCCTCTGTTATGGAGATCTCTGTTCAGGACACTGTACTTTCAGTTGTCATTCAGTGCTTGAATTATTCACTATTCATCTGCTAGGAAATAGAAAAGGAATAGGTTGCCATTATCTTTCTTACCAAAGATCAAATATTGTTTATCCTAAGAGAACAGGTGAATTAATAAACATATTTTATTTAGTAAATACATTTATTTTTAAATAAGAAATAGATTATGTTTATTATTGTATATTTGGTTTATTTGTAATTCACTAAGGATTTTTGTTAACCATGCTATTATATTGCTATGATGTCATAATTAGACTTGAATTTGAAGCAATTTTAATGTTTGCCTTAATTATAATTAGGGTTAGGGTTGTGAGTAGCCACCCAGTTCACCAGCACAAAGCTGCAGCTGTTTTTACTATCCTGCACTCTTCCAGCCCTGCTATGCACGGCTGACCTTTGTCATCTTCTGCTGCTGATTAGGCATGTCTGGTATGACCCTATACAAGACAATTATTGGCCGTGCCAGGCCTTCTTCTTGAGGTTAGGTGTGTCATTCTTCAACTTGCAAGAAGGCTGAGTGTGATTTAGAGAAAGCAAGCGCAGCGTTCTTGCAGGGTTTTGGAAGGCCTCAGAAGGTTTTGAAGCTTCACAAGAAAGGTGCACGTGTTTTGGAGAACATCAGGAGAAACAAGACAGCAGAGACTGGAAATAATTGGAAATTGGTCTATGTGACTGAGATTTCTTCGTATTCTTGTTCATGGTTTTCCTTTCTTTGTGTTATGAATGCTTATTTCTGTTTTTGACATTGTTTTTATCTCCTTGATTTTATTCATCATATTTAATAGTGATTTCACTAATTCCTCTTCTAATTTCTGGTAATTCTGGGCTATCAGCCTATCTGGGTCTGACATGTATCCAATTTTAATTCTTTATCTCTCTTATACTTTGATATCTTGAATGGTTATAGATTTCCTTCACAAATGTCTTATGTTTTTTGAGGAACTATATTGCAAACTTAAAATTGACACAGCTGTTAAAGAATTCAGTAAAAAACAGTAGAATAAATATTTCTGCTGGAGGTTCTAGGCAAAATGAATCCTGGAGAAGGATCCCCGAGAGCATGTATCAACAACAAACAGCAACGAGTACAGTGAATGGAACACTCTCTGCAAACTCAGTGTGAAAGACACAAGACTCTTTCCTTTACTATTTGTAATCTCTTTGGAAGTCACAGCAAGCAAGATCCCAAAAGATAAACAAATAACTGGAATAATAATTAAGGAGAGGGATACAAAACGAAATACTAAGTAGACAATATAATATTAACATAATGTTAATTATGCAACCAAAGCTCCATATGACTGTTTATATAAATAATCAAAGAATTTGGCTGCCTTTTCAGAAAGAAAATTAATGAAAAGAAAGCTAAGATAATAACAAGGCATTTAACCTCTGAAGAAGACTTTATAAAAGACCCACTGTCTGTAAGACAGCAAAGGATTCAGTGAAATATCTTAAGACTCCACTTGACAAGAAGTAATAAAGTTATATTTCAAAATAATTGCAGCAAATTATATAAAGAAAAAGAATGAAATGGAAAGCTATAACAACAACCAACAAGTTTCACATGAGAAAGTTTGATGAACTGAATTAAGAATAGTCAAAGGATCACTCAAAGAGAAATTGTTGTCAAGCTTGGCATTTCACAGGAATGTATGGGTCATATTATTGATGTTCTTCAATATTATAAGATTTGTGGAAGATGGATTCCTCACATGCTGAGAGTTTCAAGAGTTGATACTTGCCAGCAATTGTCACACTTGACAAAGAAAGTGAGGAATTTCTTTATAGCATTATGGCAGCCAACAAAATATGGGCTTATCATTATGACCCAGAATTGAAGTGTCAGTCCATGGAATATCATCACAATGTTTTACATGCAAAAAAAAAAGGAAAGAAAGAAAAAGAAAGAAAGAAAAAGAAAAATTAAAAACCCAGGGTTTGACAGGAAAAATTATGGTATACAGTTATTTTGAGACACAGATGGTATTATTCACATGGATTTTCTTGAACCTGGCACCAGTATCAGCTCAGATTGCAATATTCAACTGCAATACTCAACAGAACTGCCATACTCAAAACTTGAAACAATGATTAAGAAGAGTTCAGAAGCATGAAAAGGAAGGCTTTCTGTGACATGGCTCACACTCAGGGGTGGGATTCTACTGGTTCGGGTGAATCGGTAGTTCCGTCGATCAGCTGGGAGTTGAACCAGTTCGCTCTGATGATCAGCTAGGCCCACCTGCTTTACTTACCTATATCTTTGCAGCTGATTAGCGCGGCTGAGCGGATTGCTGCGCTTCAGCTGTTTTAATTCCCTAGCACTAACGTGGAAGGTGATTTTTCATTCAATTGTGAAGCGCACAATCACTAAACCGGTTGTTAAACTGGTAGGATCCCACCACTGCTCACACTCCACAAACCATTGAAGAAGTAGTTGAGAAGTTGGATCTGTCTTCCATCTTCTTACAGTCTAAATTTGTTGACATACAAATTCCACCTTTTCTCAAAATTGAGGAATACCTTTGTGGGCATCCATGACTGAAATGAAGAGTGGAAAAGACTATAAGGTTTGATTGGGTTCAAGGATTCCACATCATTAGTGTTCTCTAAGCTATATGGCCACTATCTTATTCGAGCACTTTGCCCCAGAATGAAACATTTTTAGCTAAATACAATTTGCAAAAAAGAAACAGAAAATGGATGGCAGAAGAAGACCTAATGATCTATCAAGTCCACCCCTTGACATTTTATTTTTGATGGTTGCTTTTTCTTTTTAATTAATTTCAATTATTTTTATTTCAGTTTTTAATTTTTGTTGGATGAGGGACATGTATTTATCCCAAGCATATTTAAACTCCGTTACTGATGACTGACTCACTACCTCCACTGGAAGTTGGTTCCAAGCTTCTGCTATACTTTTTGCAAACTAATACTTTCTAACATTACTTTTGAACTTCCCTCCTGTCAGTTTGAGTTTATGCCACTGTGTTCTTGATTTTTGCTTAATATTGAAAATACTGCCTTTTAGTACCTTATTTACACCTTTAATATATTTAAAGGTTTCAGTCATGTGTACCCTTTCCCTTCTGTCTTCCAGGTTTTACATATTCAGTTTCTCCCATCTCTCCTGATATTTTCTGCCCCTTAGACATTGTATCATTTTTGTTGTCCATTGCTGGCCTCACTCAATCTTTTCAATATCTTTTTTAAAGTGATGTCTTCAGAACTGGACACAATATTCCAAATGGGGTCTTACTAAAGGCCTATATAGCAGGATTAGGACCTCCTTTTTCCTGCTGGTGATCCATCTGGTGATGCATCCCAGAATTTTGTTTGCCTTCACAGCTGTCTGGCCACATAGTTTACTCATTTTGCAGTCATCTGCTGTGAGCACCCCTAAAGCTTTATCTTCTGTTGCCCTGCCTAACACTGTAACCCCAATACTGTATTCTACCAGAGGATTCTTTTTCCCCAAGTGCATGGTCTTACATTTAGAAAAAATGAACTGCAGTCTCCACATTTTTGACCAGTTCTCCAGCAATGCCAAATCATTTTCCATGTAAGGAATACCCCCAGTATATCAACTCTATTAAACCCCTTTGTGTCATCAACAAAAAGACAACACTTCTCTAGAAATCCACCTGCTGTATCACTTACAAGTATATTGAACAGAACAGGAAATGAGCTTTGTGACAGACAGTGCCCCATTAACAATCACACAATCACCATATCCCTGAGCCTACTTCCTATCCACTTAACCACCCTAGCCTGCACAACTTTTTTATGAGCTCATTATGTTAAGTGTATTTTGCTAAAATACAGTTAGGTTATGTATACAGTATCATCTTTGTCCAAAACATTTGTGACATAGGTAAAAAAGTCAATTAGTTTGACATGATCTGCCCTCATTAAAACCATGGTGCTTTGGGTCCATCAGGTTGTGTGTTTTTAAATTTAAATGTTTGTAATCCTTTTTTCAGGAGTGATTCCATTAACTTCATTACTATAGATGTTAAGCTCTCTGGTCTGTAGTTTCCAGCTTCTTCCCTAGCCCCCCCCCTTCTGGATGGGTACAATATTAGCTGTTTGCTATTCCTGAGTAACTTAACCCGTTAGAAAAGACTGGTTAAACAGAACACCTAATGGTCGAACACCTAATGAGAATATCTAGAAATTCCCTCAGAACTCTGGGATGAATACTATCTGGACCCATTGCTTTATTAAGCTTTAAGCGGGTTATAGCTCACTTTTGTTTTCACTACTATACTATTTCCAATTTATTTCCAGTACTTCTAAATACATTTTATGAATTTTTTAAAAAATAATTTATTTTAGGGAATTGAACATTCTTGAGGAATAATTGAGTTTTGGTTCAGTTTTTGGTCAGAAGGGTAAAGTTAGAAATTTTATATAAAAAAATCAATTAAAATTTCTGCCTCCCTGCATTGTTCTTAACTTTTATTTTTGTTTCTAATGTCTGTTACTTATGAACATTTCATTGTAAATGTGTTCTTTGTTTGGTTCTCCTATCCTGCTGCAGAGTGGTTCAGGAATGGGTTAACGGAGTCCGATCTGCCTGGAGACTGAGTCATAATTTTGTGGCCATGCCTCCATGTCTCTACTTCCTGTCCTAGTTTTCGACTCAGTCTGTCTGAGAGAGACATTTTTGGTAGGTGCTCTTCGTTCAACTCATTTTTGAACCAACTACAGGTTTCTTTTGACAATTATTTTATTATTCTGTTTGGTTAGTGTGCTGGCCACATCAGTCTAGGCTGATAAAGCCACCATAACCAAAGAAGGGGGGGCTGCCCCTAGGAGCCCAGGCCTAAAAGGCCTTGCCAGACTTTGCATGTTAATTCCCCCCCACCCTGCTGCCAAATGCAGCTGCTACCACCAACACAGTCTCTACCACCACCGCTGTCAATGTTGCCGCCACTCCTTTGAGTTAGCGGTGAAGCTATCAGCTGTGAGGCGGTCCTGCTTGCCGCTGAATTCTTTGAGCAGCTGGGAAGTGGCTTGGATTTCGCCGCCAAAACTGTCGCCGCCGCCAGCAGCCACCTTGGATCGGAGCCTTGTCAGATGAAAAGCACTCTGTTGCTGCTACCACCGCTACCACTACTGTTAATTGGTAGCATGGCACTTCAGGAGCCTTCTACCTTCTTGTGTTAGCGGTGGCCATTTTAGGACCACGACCACAAGACGTGTTTCCAGCTCAGTTTTCTGTTCACTTAACTGCTTAGAGTTGCAGATATTTGAAATACTGGAGAAGCCTTTATAAATAAAATCCGCCTCATTTTAAAAAGAAAGTCTATTTTAACTATTTTCTTTAACTATTCCTTCCTAAGTACTGTACTCATTCCAAAAATTCAAGAGGTTTCAGCTCCTATAAATATACAAGAATATATTTTGACATACCAAATTGTCGACTCTTGTTTATCGACTCTTGTTTATCCCATGGTAAATATGTAAAATGATAACCTATTTGGCACTGCTATTAACAGTTATATAGCTTTTGAGAATACGTATTGAGCATTATCTTAGTGATTGTTCTTTATGAATAGGCTACATTTGTAATAAATGGGGCCAATCCAAAACATTTTGATGCTTGAGAATTATCCTTTCCATTCTTTATACAGAATGCAAATGGAATAATTGCTGACTTGTTCATCTCTTAATGATTAGACATTTTTTAATGCACCTAAGTGATTTGTGTAAGGTTAAGGATGTTGGATAGAATGTATTATACATTCTCAAAATCATATCATTGGCATTCTTTATCATATTCTGCCTGATGGACCATGCCTGGTAATAAGTGGAATTACACAAAACTACAAAATGGTGCCAACATTTTCACCATCCTTTGTTAGCTTTAAGCTACAGTTTCAGTAGAACAAATGTCTGGAAGACTGTACCAGGCGCCTGTGAATCTAGCCTTAATTGAAATGATGTATATTTAGGATAATAGCTTATATCTTTACTTCTTATCACATAACCCATCTGTTGGTAATACATTTTATGGTACTTTGATTCCATCTTGAGAAAGACATGATTTAGAATTCAAATATACATATTTTTATATAATGTACAACTCTGGCAAATCAAAAATTAATAATGCTGGAAATATTTTTAATAATAAAATCATAGCTAAATTGTAATTAATGTAAATATTACTTTTTATTTATGTTTTATTTATTAGGAAAATTTATATGGCTGCCCATCTTAAAACAAATTTGTTAAATAATGAATAGTACAGAAAGAACCATATTAATAAATATTAATACATAATATTTTAGTTTTAAAGCAATCTACTAAAGTGTTTCTTATAGCAGAAATACATACTGAAATTTACCAATAAAATATATATGGTTGCCATACTTGTAAAGACTGTATACAGTTCAAAAGTCTAATTAGACTGGGTTCTACATATGACAAAGTGTATAGGGCAGGAGATGATAAGCTTAGCTGCATTGTGTACTAGAATCCCCACTATAAATCTGGGATGAAAATTCTTCATATAGGAAAACATTCCCCAGAAAATTTCATGGAGAATGTCTCCTCTGATTTTAGTGCTACCTCATTCTAATATTTTTGTTTTTAAATTGCTTTCATTTATGGAGTTAGAATTTCAGGTCCTTTTAAAACTTGATCCTAAAAGGATAAAAGTAGTTACGTGCATGAATAAACATTATTGGAAAACTTTTAACTATGTTAAAATGTTTTTTTAATTTAAATAAAAACTGTAAATATCATTCTTAAGAAATTGAAACATTAAAGAACATCTGCTTTTTAAATACTGCTAAATTGTAATAATTAAAGGTTAAATAAAAGCTGGGAAAGCTTTGAAATTTGAAATGTTTGTTAACAGCTAGTAACATGACTTATTGAAGACATTTTGTCAAAGTTGAAGAAGTTAGAGCTAATTAATTTCTTGGGAGACATATGATGAAATTGTAGGTGTGATAACATATTTGAGTAACATATGGTCGTTATGGGGTACCTTTCTAATGACTGAGCAGCAAATTAAAAATAGATTTTTCTGCTTTTTAGTAGAAGTTCTTTGTTTATATTACATTTCATTATACATAATTTCATTGCATATTGGCTTTGCTTGTAATAGAATTAAAAAATTATACATGTACATGCATACCACTTTGTGTAATTTGAATATGGAAAGTTTTTTTTCCAAAGAGAAAATTTCTTTTTCAAAAAGAGTGTTAATAAATCCACTTGATATGGTTGTTATGGGGTAGGTTTATTAATCCTGTACTTTTCTACTTAAAGCCTGACATTTGGGGGATGACCAGTCGAGAAGACTGGAGGATTTTTAATGTATCTAAAACTTTGTTCGCCTACCACTCTTCTCCAACGCGCTGCTTGGAGAATCCAAAGCTTCGGGTAATTCACTAGTCGAGTAGCCATGCACTGAGTGTGT
>JANHZT010002536.1:194252-214885 GCA_032468215.1 Stegonotus admiraltiensis | reverse complement strand
TAGTGAATTACCCGAAGCTTTGGATTCTCCAGCAGCGCGTCCAGAAGGGACGTTCAGGTAAGCAACGTCCGTTTCCTCTCATTGTTCTTGAAGTCCTATTATGTAAACATAGCTTCCAGGCATTTAGGAATAAGGCTCCATTTTATTCATCTATGTGGTTGACTTGATCAGTCTCAAATGTGTTCAAATCAACTAATTTAACTTGTAACACTTTTCTTATAATAAATAGAGCAAAAATTCTTTTTTTAAAATTGAGAATAAAACATGATGTTATACATATATGATCAGAATTTAGTCTTATAATCTACTTATAGTTTCTTACACTAAAAATTCTTTAATATTCATATAACAAAATTTTTGACAGTTGCAAGTGTGTTCCTAACCACTGTAAAGTATTTTTATATGATGAGTATCTTGATTTTATTTTAATTTTCTATACTATTTTTGCATATATTTCCCAACCCACTACCTAGAATTTTTCTTGTTTGCCTGGATATTCATGTTAGCAAATATTTATTGTTGTTGAATTTTCAAAGGCTAAAGCAGTGATTAGTGAACTATAATATAACGTGTTCTGTATATGTAAAAGCAGTACATTCTGACACTTTGTTCTTTTATTTATAACATTTTGAGGAACAAATTAGAATGAAATCAGTTTCATCTCATATGTAGTCAGTCAGTAAATCAATTAAAAGGAATTTTTTAAACATCTAGTGTACAGCATTGACAGGATCATTTCTGCCCATGTACCTATTATCACTTCCGTGAAGGTTGGTAAGGCAGGATTTACCTTTGCAAATCCATGTAAGGCAGGGTGCAGTAATCAGGTGTAGAGAATTGTGGCTGACATATTATGTTTCAACCAGTACATTTGAAACTTGTTTTGCAGATAATTTGAATTTGCTCTGAGCTTAGTACCTTTGGGTAAGAATTTTATGAAGAAAATGAATAATGGGTAAGAAGATAAATGTACAGGTACTGATTGCATTTAGAAATGATTTTTGGTAGAGTTCTATGCAAATGTATTTTTATTAGCACTAAAATCACAGTATTCTTGAAAATTTGGTTGGTCCTCAATTCACCGATTACGCCTTAAAACACTGTTTGGTTTAGATTATTGAAGCTTGAATGCCTTGGGAAAAAAACTGACATCATTAATGAAGTGTTATTTGCGATTTTTTTAAAACTTAAGTTTATCTATATTTTTAACATTTCCCAAAAGCGTCGGTAATGGCATTTCCTGGCATACTGACATAATACATGAGCCCTCTGTCAGTCCACTTATTAAATAAATTATAAAAACAGCAAAAAGCTGTTCTACATATTTATAGATTTTATGGCAAGGACAAGTAGTTAGTAAAAATCAAGAGAAACAATGCACTGTAATGTAATTTTTTTTAAATAAAAGCAGTTTGAATGCACCCAAAAATTCAAACTCAAGATATATTAATTTTTCATATTTAAATAATATTTTAAAAGGGTATTATAGTCAATATTCTTTTGTTTTTATCTGTCACCTTTGTACAAATAGAAAGCAGTATTGCCCTTCTAGTTTTTTAGGCGTATGAAAACAGTTTTTCAACATCAGATAGGCTTTCTGGTATCTCATTTGTAAGAAGCAGAGTCAACAAGGAAACAAGGAAAGCCTAGATAATTGGCATTCTAATCATAGATAGTTCAATGCAAAGTGAAGTACTATTTAAAGTTTTGATTCCATTCAGGCAGAGCAATCCAGTTGCCTGACCACGACAATTAAGCATACTTTTTTTTAACGTAAAAGTAATCTACACATCAAGAAAAAATGTATTTTCCCATGGAGATGACATTTCCTAACTCAGTAATCATAAGAGAGAGTTGTTATTATCTTGCATTTTAGTTAATTAAGCCTATAATTTTCTTGTACATTAGGAATTCTTTAAAATGAACAACTTTCTTATAAAATGGAACATAAGGCTAAAAGTACCTTGGAATTTAACTTCTATTTCCATTTAATACTATTATTCATTTGTGCTTGTTTTGCTGAGTTTTTACTAATTTACTGTATGCTATCAGGAAACAATGTGTTTGGATCTCTGCCCACTTCAAATAGAAAATGATATTCATCTGTACCAAAATGGGTGTTTAATTCAATGATAACTCAGTGAAGATGACACACCAATAATCATTCTTACAATCAATTCTGACTTTTCTGTCAGAATTCTGTCACAACATTTAAAAAATATTCTATAGTTTTGGTATATAGTTTTGCTACTAATTGTTTATGAAAATTAGTTTTTGGATTGATTTACTGCTTAATAAAATAAAAAACTCCATAGAACTTGATAAATATTTTTTTATTTCTCTAGACATTGATATATCAATTTATTTTTAGGACATGTGGGCTGTTTTTATTATGTTTAAATTACATTTAATACATTTGAGAACTTCAGTATTTTCAGATTTTCTTATAGCCTTAAGTGCCATTTTCAACCCTAAAGGAAATCAGCCCTGTTCTTTGGATGGACAGATACCTAAGCTGAAGTACTTTCATCACCAAATGAGAAGAAAAGAGTCATTGGAAAAAACCCGGATGTTGGGAAAGATTAAAGGCAAAAGGAGAATGGGATGACAGAGGATGAGATGGTTTGATAGTGTCGTTGACTCAATGAACATGAATTTGAGCAAACCAGGATGGATAAAAATCAATGATCTTTTAAAAAAAAAATTGAGATTTTTTAATTTAAATTTGATTTTTTTTATTTAAATCAGATTTTTTTATTTTTATCAAATTTATTTTAATAAAATGTTTTTGGAGTAAAAATCTATCTAAAGATAGTTTTCTATTTAAGATACATTAACAATTTAGTTTATTCAGCATGAAATGGAGCTTAGTTATGTAGCATGAGGCTGTATATTCTGCAATAGTTACATTTTTGGTAAACTCATTCAATGAATCCAAGCTCTGCAAGCTCAGATAACATGCATTGATGCATCCACACAATTTCACAGTAACCATGAGACAAATCATACAACCAAGTTCAGGAATATTCCTTTATCCCATTGTTTTGCAAATCTATGTACACTACAAACTGTATGATTATTTGAAGAGAAATGCATCTGTACCACCAGGCTCTAAGTGTGAGGAGGAAAGGCAAATAGTAAAAATGAAAGTGAATCCTTCTGAGCAGCTTATAAATATAATATTAAAGAGCACCTGTCATTTTAGATCCATTATGGCAGCTCCTGTTAGCGGGCATCCACTCATCTGCTGCCTGCCACATCGCTCATCTTGTGTCACTGCTGTATCATCAGCTGTCCCATTAAAGTGAATGGGACTGTCGGTGAGTCAACAGCAGATCAGAGGAGGAGCTGCTATGGAACAAAGATGACAGTTGCTCTTTAAAAATTATGATTTAAATCAAGCTGATTTAAATTGTGCCTTTTTAAATCAAATCTACCCTGGGGCAAACTCCAGGAAATGGTGGAAAAAGGGGTGTGTGTTATGGTCCATATGGTCACAAAGAGTCAGACAAGACTTAGTGACTGAACAACAAATATCCAGTAAGGGAAAAGGTAGTAAGCATGAATTAAAAAACTACAGGGGAATTTGGTTTTAAGTGCTGAAATGAGGTGGTGTGATTCTAATTGAAAGTATACAAAAGTAAGCAAAAGCTGGGAAGTACTTTGTGAATCTTTGCTGGGTGGTATGTGGATAGTGCATATTTTTACCTTTAGCAAGTCATTGAGAACAGAATAGGAATGGAATGGAATGGAATGGAATGGAATGGAATAGAATTTTTATTGGCCAAGTGTGATTGGATACACACGGAATTTGTCTTGGTGCATATGCTCTCAGTGTACATTAAAGAAAGATACATTCCTCAAGAAACATAAGGTACAACTTAATGATAGTCTTAGGGTACAAATAAGCAATCAGGAAACAATATCAGTATAAATCGTAAGGATCCAAGTAACTAAAGTTACAGTCATATAGTCATAAATGGAAGGAGATAGGTGGTGGGAACGATGAGAAGATTAATAGTAGTGCAGACTTAGTAAATAGTTTGACCGTGTTGAGGGAATTATTTGTTTAGCAGAGTGATGGTGTTCAGAAAAAAAAACTGTTCTTGTGTCTAGTTGTTCTGGTGTGCAGTGCTCTATAGTGTTGTTTTGAGGGTAGGAGTTGAAACAGTTTATGTCCAAGATGTGAGGGGTCTGTAAATATTTTCACAGCCCTCTTTTTGACTCATGCAGTATACGAGTCAAAAAGTGCTTGAGTCTGTGGAAATTTATTTGGTCTCTATTGATTTACAGAAAATATATAATAAAGGTAATATATTTTTAATTTTAACTGTTTTGTGCAAATATTGAGTTGAAATTTGGTTGCTTAATGCAGTAAGAATTGTACACCATGAAAGTTGTACCGTGCTAGGAATCTACATTTGGGGGATCCTAGAAGACAGCCCTACTCTGCCTCAGTGGCCACCTTATGTGGCCTGAAATTAGATTGGCCTCATGTCTTTTGATACTGAAAGGTGCTTAAGACATGGTTATGTCAATTTCATGATTTTATAAAGTAGAAACATTTCCAGAGCTTGAAGGCCAATTACTTCTGAATAGTTTCTGGTCTAAACAAAAATATAGAGAGGTCCCCCCCAAAAGTACATGTTCTGTGTACTCCTTCCTTTGTTGAAATTTTACATTTTAAAACATTTTCCAGTAATTAACTATTTATTTATTAGTTATTTATTGCTAAATTCCTCTTACTCCTTTTCTCTAGGATTTAAGTGCTGAATTTTCCACAATTCTACCCAGTGAGAGAGATTATGTTGAGAGACAGTAACTGGTAATGTGTAAATATGTTAATACATATAGCAAACCTAGTGGACTGAGATTTATGATTGGCAGATAGCAATTAAAGGACATGTGGGTGATCTCTGACTTACAACTGCAATTAGGACTGAAATTTCAGTTGTTAGTCATGGTCATAAATCAAAGTATCCACATGATCTGACCTGATTTTACAAACATTTTTATAGAATTATTAATAATTATTATTGTTTTTAAATTATTGTGATCATTAAGTGAATCATAAGTCATAAGACCGAAACATTAAGATCATTAAGTGAATCACATGATCATAAATCTGAATCCCTTCTGCTAAATGGGTATATGTGCTGAAAACCAGCAGAGTGCTGAAAACTGGTAAAAAAAGTTACAAATCATGGTCATGTGACCATAAGGAAGGGGCAGCATGACTTTGGCTAGAAGTGCTTTATGGGCTATAAAGCACCTTTCCTGAGGCTGTTGTAACTTACTAGTTGTTAAATGATCGATTGTAAATTGAGGATTAGTATAGCTTAATCAGAAGACATAAAAGCAAAGCAAAAGGAGTCACCCATAGAGTATATTACATATACCAATGTTTGCACAGAAATACAGGAGAGTATCATAAGAACCATTGAGAACATTTTGATGAAAAATGGAATTGAAGTTGGAAACTGTCCTTCTCCATTCTTCTCTCTTCTGCCATGTGGAGTAAGAAGCAACAAGTCTTGGTCTATACGACATTCTTTTCAGTATTTGAAGAGCTCTGTCATAATCTCATTTGGTTTTTCTCAAGACTAAATGTACAGGTAGTCCTCAACTTTTGACCATAACTGAGCCCAACATTTCTGTTGGTAAGTGAGATGTTGGTAAGTGAGACATTTGTTAAAGTGAATTTTGCTTTTTTTGCCACAGTTATTGTGAATCACTGTAGTTATTAAGTTAATGACATGGTTGTTAAGTGAATCTGGCTTCCCCATTGATTTTGCTTGTCACAAGGTCGCAAAAGGTAATCACATGACTCCAGGATACTACAACCATCATAAATATGAGTCAGTTGCCAAGCGTCTGAATTCTGATCACATGACCATGGAAATGCTGCAGCGGTCGTAAGTGTGAAAAACTGTCATAAGTCACTTTTTTTTACTATCATTGTAACTTCGAACCATCACTAAACAGACTGTTGTTAAGTCGAGGACTACCTGTATCTCCTACTCTTCCATCTGTCTTCATAGGATTTCATTTTTGCTTACCTTATTGTCCTTATGTCAAGTTTCTCTAAATCCTAAAATATAGTGCCCAGACCAAGGTATGCATGGTTTGACCAAAATAGATTAAAGTCTAATTATTACTTACTGTGATTTGGAATTTATCCGTCCTCTCTCTCTCTCTCCCTCTCTCCTCTGTCTCCCTCCTTATACACACACAGAGGGAGAAGAGGTAGAGAGAATACACCATATATATGCATGTGTGCGTGTGTGTGCGTGTACTCGGCATCGATGTCCTTTTTTGCAGTCACATATTGCAGTCATATTGCATGCTCATTGTAAGTAACTACTATTTCAAGATATTTTACACAAATATATCTTTCATCTTATGTCTGTGAATTATTATTTTCATAAGTGAACTTTTCTGTGTTAAATTTCATTATGTTGTGTTCATTTAATTTCTCTAACTTAACCAGATAATTTCGTATGTTATTTGTATGTTCTGCAGTAGTGGGCATCCTACCCAACATTGCTTAATTTTCAGATTTGATTAAAATTCCCTCTTCCATGTCATCCATATTATTTATAAAAATATTGAAGAATAGAGGACCCTGGACTGATCCTTGTAGGTCCCCACTTGATACCTTATTAGCTAAATGGACAAGAAGAGAAAGGAAAAAGGGAGGAACCAGGAACCATTTCAATTCTGAAGAGCTCCCTGAGGGCCAAGAAAGAATCTCTACCTAAATCCAGTCCTTTCAGGCTGGGTCTGTTTTCTGAACAAACAAAAAAGTAAAAAAGCACCTTGTATAAAAACATTGGGAGACTAGACTACAATATGTTGAGTGCAAGAATCAAAAAGTTCATTCCTAGGCAAATGAGAATAGACATTTACTATAACAAGAGCAACAGCAGAGGTCAGAAGAATAGCAGCAAGTACTGTAAAACAGAAACAAAGTCAGCATCTTGAATTAGACAACCAGAGGTTTTCCCAGAATTGGCTGTAGTTATGTATAACACCAAAACAATAAAAACTGCTACTATAAATATTACCAGAGGAACCTGAGGCTAAAATGCAAGTTTGAGTCAGAGCTTGTAACCCAGCAACATGAGCAGAAACAGAGTGAGCGAAGAACCAGATTCAGCACATTCAGAAGAAACACATATTGCATATTCAGAAACATGTATCGGGGTTATAACCAGTATAAAATTTTAAAAAAATGCCTTTACAATGGGAATTTCCTGAATTTTGGAAAGAATAATAATTTTTGAATTATGATTGGAGAAAAACTTTCATCACAAGATAGGGCTAAAAGAAAGCAGAGATCAAGAAAGGAAACAAGGATGGAAAGTTCAGGAATGCCACCGCAATTTGCTCAGCTGTGGGAGTCAAGAGCAAGCCAAGGTGATGAGAGAGAAAGTCCACTCTCATATGGGGAATAAGTATGATGAGGGCAGATCCCCTAACAGGAGGATTTGTCCAGTAAGAAATCAGCAGCTTGAATGGTACAGAAAGAAGCTGGAAAGGTAGCTGCTTGGCTCCATCTTGTAACTGCATTACACCATCAGATGAAGACAGTCGCAACAGGGTTAAAGAAGGACACCAGAGGGTGTCAGATTCATGGCAAAATATGGTAAAGAGTAAAGAATAATTAAAGAGACCAAAGACAGGGACAGAAGGATAGGCCTGCTTCATATGACAAAAGGTTTGGTTATGGTCCTTGGTCTGAGTAAAATAGATACCTATAAAAGAACTGTTAGAGTTGAACTTGAGAAGCAATGTTAATAATCCAAAGACAACAACTTGTCCAAGCATTATTGTCACCTATTGGTAATAGAAGGTCAAATTATAGCAAAATGATAGCTAGGTCAGCATGGAGTGCAATGTGTACAGTATGGGACTTTCTGTAGCCCTGACGGATACTGATTTACAGTAGGTGGGTTCCCCTGGAAGCTGTGGATGTAAAGCAGGCAGTCATAGGAATACTGTCTAGTTCCAGGCACAACTGGAAAAATGGATAGACATAGCATTGATGTGGCTTGATCCTCAACCAGATGGCATTGGAGTGGACTTCCTCTTTCTGAAAGGCTTTTTGACAATGAGGACAGGAGTATTATAGGGCTCCAAAACGGGCATAAAAATACATTATTGCTTGGGTTTAATAGTAATGGGTTAAAGTCCAGAGTCCACTGCAAAGAGAAGATTCACCATTTACTGAAAGAGAAACAGAGACATCAATATCAAGAAGCAAAATAGGAAATACAAGTCTCCCAAGTCAGCCCGATTGAACAAGTTCTTTTCTTGTTACTGTTGTTGAGGCTGAAAAGAATAATTCTGAGGAGGCTCTTAACCAGTGGTGGGTTCCAACCAGTGTTACCACCGGTTTTCTTCGTGAACGCGCATTGAGCGCGATCACCGAACATTAGGTTTCTGCCCAGCTGAGGTGCAGCAGTCCACTCTGCCACACCTGTCAGCTGGGCTAACAAATGAGAAATAAAGGTAGGAATAACGTGGGGCTGGCGGGAGTGCCCAGCTCCCAGTCAAAGAGAACCAGTTCGGTGATGTCACATCATCACCACTACCGGCTCACCTGAACCGGGAGCAACCCACCACTGCTCTCAACGGTACTGGGTGTTCCAGCATCCCATATATTCATAGTAAAAGCAAGTTTAATTGCTTTATTTTCTTATTGTGTCTGCTTAACTAATTTCTCATTAGTTTCTTGCATGCTCCTTTTTGGAAACATTGGTTTTTTATTGCATGTTTCCTTCCCACAAATGATAATGTTCCTACATGTCTTGTTTACTTTTCTATACTCTAAAAATCCTTTAAGATGCAGAATTTTGTTCATATGAAAAGTTCCCTTGCCAAGGAATTGCCTGAATGGATCATCTTGTGTTCATCCATTCCATTTAAGTATATTTTTCACACCATGCATTCCATAAATACTTTTCATGCATGGGGCTGGGTTTCTCTTTGAATATCTGGAGGCATCCAATCCTGTTTGCTGAAAGGGATAAGGACTGAGCCAGACCAACTCATTTCTTTTGAGTTTCTCATTAATTCCCATGGCTGGGGAAAGGGATGGGATAATGGTATCTCAGCTGGTACCTTTATGCAGTTTACTTTTCTGAGTCAGGATCACACAAGGGATTAACAAAACAAAGAACAGGATGATAAGTACAAAATCTTTAAATAGTATCAGATTCCATTTCCTCAACTATTAACTGTAGCTTCTGATCCAGCTGTTGAATAATGATTCTGCCCACACTTGAGATGGGCCAGCAGATTAATATAAAGGTTTATTCAGCAATCTTAAAGCATTGGATAGCCATTTCCCCATCGTAGAATACTGTATCCTGATATGTGTGCTAATTTATTACCTTGGCTTTGTTACATTACTTCTTTATTTATAAATAATTGTTATTGCAAAAGAAACAATATGATAGACAACGTATGTCAATTTCTTGAGAGTAGAAGTGTGCCTTGGTCCTATTAAATTTTTCAATGACTTGATACCATTTATCACGATTTCTGATTGGACTGCCTCCCATTATGTGATTGTCACAGTTTTCCTTTAGGGGGTGGTTCCAATATGTAGTAGTAAAAGAGGAGTGATTGCAGAAATGGGATACTGCTTGCACTCAGTTGTCTTCCTGGTGACAACTATATTTAAAACTATTCTGAGAGATCATCCATCGGTTTGTGGTGCGGTATCATCAATACTGTACATTGATGATAACTTTATTATCCAGAAACTCTATACTGTCACCAGGGGACAAATTGGATAAGCTGTGAAGTTCTAATACGAAGAGTGTGGGATTTTGAATGGATACCAAATAAGCTAAAATGCTCTGGGACTTTGGAATTCAAACACACAAACGCCTGCCACATAACATCCCAGACTTAATAATTTTCAATAATTAAGACCAAAAAATCTAGATGGTGGCAATATCTAGATAGTGGAGACAGCAGAATAAAAGAGAAAGAACTAAAGAGGATTACAAAATGCAAAGACTTGCAAACAAAAATAGAACAACTATGGCAAAAGAAAGCAAAGATAATGTCAATAGTAATAAGCGCCTTGGGTGCAATCCCAAACTTGAACACTATTGGCATTGACAAAATCGCCACCAATTGATTACAGAAGGCAACTTCGAACTTCTTATGTCCTGCGATGGTACAACATCGCAGGACATAAGATGCTTATTTTAGGTCCACAATAAATAGGTGGATTAAAATGCTATATCCAGTCTAAATGTTCTTGCTGACCAAATTGGGATGATCCATACTCATTGTAGAGTGCTGAGTATAGAATAAGTGGAAAAGTTGTAAGAATATGGATGAATATTTAAAAAAAATTCAGTAGAGTTTGGCAATGGAATTAATTCTCCAGATGATGAATGTGTTCAAGCACATGCTAGACAAACTCAATCACCCCTTTTAATTTTATGAGTGTATTGAACATCAGTTGTAGAATTTTCTCCAGTACGATACAGGGACAGATAATTGGCAATTCAGTGTAAATTGACTGTAATTTCTGTGAAATAAATATTTACCCACTTATGTGACGTATTTTAAGTAGTATGACTTACACTTTTTATTAGGAGCTTAGGTGGAACCTTATTTTATAATGTACTAGCCTGTTATCAGAGATAATCAGAATAAATAGTAAGAGAAATCTAATAATTCAAATATTTTGATGAAAAGAGTTTTTTCCCATTCTAATGTAATCCCCAATCAGAAAACAGCTGATTGTGAATTATAGAGTTGAAATCAGTTTTTAGGTTTTCATAATTGGAGAAAGTACTGCTTGAGCATAGCATTAACAGCAGTACTGGTTGTATGTATGTATATATGTTAGGTGGTTCCTTTTATTCACAAAGGAAATATATTAATAGCAATACAATGTTACAGGTGGACATAGGCACTTTTAGGAAGTAGTTTTGTCATTTACCATTTACTAACTAGTGTGTATTTGTTAAAAATTGCAGTTTATTTTAAAGCAAAATCTTTTTAAATTACTGTTGTAGTTTGCAGTGAGCATTACCATTGGACAGGTAGAAGAGAAAAAGTGCAGGAAAACTGCTAATTATAGCAATTGCAGCTGGTTTCAAAGTACTTTTAACAGTTTGGGCACAGTGCTTATTTGAAAGCATCAAATGGGCTCTAGTTGTGAAATAGAACACCTGTTTGTTGTTGAGCATGTGTTTATGCAGATGATTGTTGTTGTCAAAGCACCTTGATGTAGAGTAGTCCTGTTTACATTTACATTCTCCCCAAAGGATTAACAGTGTTCTCTCAATAAATTTGCAGTCTATTCTCTTCTCAAAGGCTGCTGTTTGGATGGTGGTGTGAATGAGGCAACAAGTGCTTGCTAATCACTTGAATGTACATAATTAGCCACAGTCTGGTGCACTGGAGGCTTTGTATAACCAGGACAGTGCTGATTGGCAGCAGGAGTTAACAATAGATGTGGCAAGATGTTGCCTGCTGGCTATTTTGAAGACATCTTTACCTTTCTTATTTGCCACCCCCCCCCACTTTTTTTTAACTAATTGTACCTTTGCTTTAATTTCTCATTCATTTTGAACACCGCATAGCAAAGGTATGTTAATAATTCAGGTGCTTGCCTCAAATCTTTCCAGTTTACCTTAAATTTATAGCACTTTTGTTTATTACTTGTTTCTTGGATTTTTAAAATTTGGGAATATTTTGTTTTTGATCAATCTTTATAATGTAAAGTTCAGCACACAACTGAACATATAAACAGTGAGAAGTAACTTTTGAGAAATAACCTTATCAGTTTCGTTATGTTGGGAGGAATATCCATCTGGTTCAGTTCCAAGCCAGGAGAAAAGCACTGGAGACAAAATGGAGGCTGGAGGCTGGAAAGAACCACCAAGCATATGTGATTCTGAGTAGCTGACCACATGGAATGGAGAGTCAGGGATATTTATACCCTCTCTTGGGCTTTGCACTTGAACTTCGTGTTCCTGTGCAAGAGCATGTATTCTATTGGCTGTTGTAGGCGTCATAGCTAATTTTGTAGGTTGTCCGAGTCCCAGGTTTGGTTGACGCTTGGAGGGTGATTATGTAATGAAGAGGATTGTGTTCTGAAAGGGTTTTGGGCAATTCCTATTGTGTCTTAATGGCTTTGTCCTGGTTTGGATCTTGAGTGAGGGCTAATCCCATCACCCTGGAGCTAAAGGTCTTTTGTTTTGTAGATAGGCTGACTCAGTCAGCATGTTTGTCCTTTAGGGAAATATAATATTTTGCCTTTCTAATATTTCTCAACAGATTTCATTCTTCTAGGAGAGGGGTAGGTGCTAACTTTCTACAGTTATATTGAGCAATATATTCTATTTAGTTTAAAATACATATTTTCATTTTTCAAATAAACATACTTCTGTTTTACAAGGCTTAATTTACAAATTTTGTGTTGTCAGTAGGTAGTTCTCAAATCTATAACAGCAAGCCAATGTGGTATCTGAAGCTGTGGTGATGTGTACTATGAAGTCCTTTGCCTTCATTTATTCTTCTTTAGTGAAACATAATTCTGTATATTTATCTAATCTCTGCTTTTTTTCTCATGAATGTATCTAAAATAAATACCTTGTTTATTCTTCTAAGTAAGGGTTGGCAAGTTGTGGCTCTTAAATGCAATAAAGTTTAAGATACAGTTTGTAAGGAACAGTTTAAATACTAAATGCATACTTCTTTTGTTATGACCCTTTTTTACTTGGGGTAGAGTTGGGGTGACTGAATGGAGGTGAGCGCTTATTGGCTTCATGCCCTTCCTGACGCCTGTGTGCAGTTTGCAGCAGATTTTTTTTCTTTGTGTCCCAGGAGAGAAATATTTGCCACTACCAGGGGTGGGTTCTACTTACCTTTACTACCAGTTCATAGCGGGAGCGCTGCACAGAAGTTTCTGCGCATGCGCAGATCACCAATGATGACGTCGTGGTGGGTGGGCGGAGCCTCTCACCGGTTTTACTACCATTTCTGTAGAACTGGACTGAACTGGGAGCAACCCACCACTGCCCACTACCTAGGATGGAACTCTCAACCTTCTGAGGGGGAGGTGAGCATCTTCACCACTAGGCTATCATGCTGCTCTGAAATACTAAATACACGCATAATACTGAAAATATTTGGGTGAATATCAGAGGAAAAAGAAATAGCATTGCAATAGATGTGTACTACAGGCCACCCAGCCAAGCGGAGAAAATAGATGAAATCTTTGCTAATCTGTTAGCTGAGGTGTATAGGAAACACATCACAGTAGTAACGGGGGACTTTCTTGACAAACTGAAGCAAGTGGGAGATCAAATAGGTTTTTGACATGCCTAGCTGACAACCCAAAAGGTGGAGATGAGAACTAGAGAGTCAGCGATACTGGACTTAATCCTAACTAATAGAGATGACATGACTAAGGAAGTGAAATTTGTAGGAACTCTGGGGGAGAGTGACCATGTCATACCAGAATTTGCCATAATGCAGGCACAGGTGACTCAACCACAAGTCAGTCCAGTGTTTTAGACTTTAAGAGAGCTGATTTCAACAAACTAAGAGTTTAGGAAGGATTCCATGAATGGAAATTCTAGAAGAAAATATAATTCAGGATACTGGGAAACTGAAAAATGAAATACTAAAGGCTCAAACAAAAACTGCAGAGAAAGGAAAACAAGACAAGACCAACATAGTTGCACAAATAGCTCTCTGACAAGAGATAAGAAGAGATAAGAAGATAAGGACAAATATAAAAAAATTGAAACAGGGACATATAACTAAAATAGAATGCCAGCAAATAGCCCGAATCTCCAGACCTGCAGAAAGCCTAAGGTTCAGAATGAACTAAAACTTGCAACCTTAACCCTAACCCAACAAGTGCCAAAAATATCAACAAAAAATTTATTTCAGTAAGTAAGGAACAACAAAAAAAAGTCAAGGAAATGATCTGTCTACTAAGGGGAAAAGATGGTAAGAAAGTGGCAGGCAGCAGGGAGAAAACAGCTTCTTAATTCCTTCTTTGCAACTGTCTTTCGCAAAAATAAAAAATAGGCCAACCTATCAAAAACAGCACTATGGAAGACAGAATAGGAATGCGGGTCAAAATAGGTAAAAAATTGGTAAAAAAAAACCCACACCCACTTTAGACAAATTCAAGTTGCCAGGATCAGATGGTTTATATCCTGGGTACTGAAGGAGCTGGCAGATGTGATCTTGAATACATCTTTCAGAGTTCTTGGAGATTGATGGAACTACCAAAGGACTGAAAAAGAACTGATATGATTCCATTCTTCAAGAAGGGGAAAAAAGTGGATTCAAGAAGTACACCAATCAGTTTGACATCAATATCTGCAAAAATCCTAGAAAAGATAATCAAGCAGCAGACTTGTGAGCATCTAGAAATAAACAAAGTGATCAATGGAAGCCAGCATGGGTTTGTTAAAAACAGATCACTCTAGACAAACTTTATTGCTTCTTCGATAAAGTGACTAAATTAGTGGACCAGGGAAATAAAGTTTACTTGGACTTAAGTAAGACATTTGACAAAGTAAACCACAGCCTACTTCTTGGTAAGTTAGAACAAGGTGGATAGACAGTACCACCACCAAATGGATTCACAGTTTGCTGACCAACTGCTCTTTGCATGTAGTCCTCAATGGAACTACATATACACGGAGGGAAGCATACAATTGGGTACCTCAAGGTTTCGTCTTCGGCCTACTTCTCTTTAACATCTTCATAAATGATCTAACTGAGGGGATAAAAGGGGAACTCATCAGATTTGTAGATAACAACAAATCCAAACCCTATTTTGATTCTATTTCAGGTGGCTCTATATTCTTCAGGGCAACTGCATTCCTGGAAGTAGTTTTGTTGGATCTGCAAGATCTGTTTGGTTATGGTTATTAAAAGTCACCTGTCTTAATTGCCATTCTTTGATCTAAATAGTAAGACTGGCATGTTTTCCCAAATTGGTTTTCTAGACTTATGCCTGGTGAGAGGGTCTCATATTTTATGTATTGGAAAATCTCTAGGACTCTGTGTATATTTAACTTACACCACTCTCAGCCTCTGGATTGTAGCGTACCACAGGACTTGTATTCTTTCCTCTTGCATTTAGCATCTACATCACTGATTATGTTACCTAGTTTGAGTTGTGAAATACGGGAATAAATATATAAGAGATGATCACCAAAAGCCTAACTGGGCGTATTTTAAGAGCAATATACTATAAATGATTTTGTAATGTTCTCCTGGTGGCATTTTAAGCAGAGTACTGGATGCCACATTCTAGAAAATAATGGAGGAAAATAAGATTAAATAATAAGTATTACATTTACAGTCTATTTAGGTATTTTAGAAACTACATATCCTAAAGTTCAAGGCAGTTCAGACAATACTCTCTCCTTTAGTTTTTCCGCACAATAACAGTCCTGTGAGTCTAGTTGAGCTAAGAGAGAGTGGCTGAGTGGAGTCTGAACCTGAATTTTCCCAGTTCTAATTCAACACCTTAACCATTATGTGTAATGGCATGTGGGACTGACCTTGGGAGATAAGAAGAATAACTGCAGAGTAGACAACCAGTCCTTATCTGGACCACCTTGAAGAGTAACCTCAACCTTGTGGAAGACTCATACTCTCTTCCTAAGAGAGGTGAAAGTTCCCACTTTGAGTTTTAGGAATGACCTTTGATCCCAAAGGACACCTGTATCTGCCAAGCACCTAGCTGCAGCTTTGTTGCATTAGTACCGTGTTTCTCCAAAAATAAGACATGCCCCGAAAATAAGGCCAAGACTAAGTTTTGGGATGGGCCTAAATATACGCCTTCCCCTGAAAATAAGTCCCCCTCTCTCACATACATACGCACACACAGGTCCCTCACCCCCCAACCCTCCCAAGGGTTGCAGCGCCAACACCTGCAGCACCTCAGCCATCCCCGCTGAGACCCGTGCTCAGCTGCGAGACGCGCCAGGCCTGCCGTTGTAGTTCTCCATGACTGTCTGTTGCACATGGAGGCCTCTCTGACGCTAGTGGTTGCCCTGCCAAGGAAGCCCCGGGGCAGCAATGCTTGCGCTGGGGCTGCTGTGGCAGGCGCTCAGCAGCGCGGGCTATGTGGACACAGCACCTGGGCACAGGGGCACCACCACCATGGCTCAGGAGCAGGGGCAGGCACTCAAGCTCTATGGTTGGTGCCATGGGTGGCGAAAGGGTCAGGGGGCGCAGAAGTTTGCAGTGATGTGGCTGCCGCCGTCGCCTGTGGATGCCCAGTGGTCCCCTGTGGCCAAGCTCAACCATGGGCGAGGAGCGTTGGCTGTGGCTGGGCCATCTGAGCTGTGTCTGTCAGGGCTGGCCTCAGCACGGCTGCCTGGCATCTCGCTGCTGGGTGCCTGGAAAGAGTAAAGTGGACCTGTGGGAGGAAGGGAGGGAGGGCAAGGGTCCTGAAAGGTTCCCTTCCCCAGGAAGAGTCTGGCCTGGTTGCTGTCTAGTTTGGTGACTCCCAAGGTAGAGGGGCTTCCTGGGCTTGCCAGCGGGTGCTCTGGTTGGTCAGTGCTCAGGTGGGGGGACCGCAGGGTGATCGGAAAGGAGAGGAGTAGGGGGGAAGGGGAGGCCTCTGGTGACCATCAACATAGACTGGGAAGCATACTCCCAGAGCGGCCCCTGCCCTGGCTGGGGTTTGGAAGCCACAGAGGCAGAGTTTGGGGGAGAGAAAGAAAGACCATCTGCTGCTTCTGCTTTGGGCTGCATGCAAAGAAAGCAGCAGAAGCAGCAGAAGTCTTTGTTTCTCTCCTGCAAACTCTGCCTCTGCGACTTCCAAACTCTAGCCAGGGCAGTGGCCGCTCTGGGAGTGTGCTTCCCACTCTATGGTGACGGGTGGAGCTGGAGCTGGACCCTGCAGGGAGAGCTGGCCCAGGCCGTGGCTTCCGTGCAGGTGCTGGTGGTGGGCGCCGGCGGCATTGGCTACAAGCTCAAGGACCTGGTGCTCACCGGCTTCGCCAACATCGACGTGGTGAGGCCTGGGAGGTGTGCGAGCAGGGTGTGGGGACAGGCACTCGTGGCTTGGTGCCTTTGGGCCATTTGCATTCTACACACATACCCTGCAGGAAGGGAGGGGCTTGATGGCGGCATGTGAAGGGAGCCCCTCTCTGCCGGACTCCTGGCTGTTAGTGGGCAGGCAGCCTGGGGCCTCCTGCACCCCCAAAATAATAAGACCCCCCGATAATAAGGCCAAGCCCTTATTTTGGAGTTCAAAAGAAAATAAGACCCTGTCTTATTTTTGCGGAAACACAGTAGTAGCACTGGGTGTACAAGTAACCAGTATACAGAATGCCATGATACAACTAACACAACAGCTGGGACCAGTATTTGGCTAAATCCATGGCAGCAAAGCAACATGCAACCCTTGCTCCTATCTCCTAAGGTCATTCCCCATATACCATTACACTATGCCACACTATCATTATTTTATTTTATTAATTTTATTTTTACTCTAATCTAATCTAATCTATAACCACTTTTTTATATCTACTTTCATTATTTTTAGAAATAACTCAAGGCAGCAATCATACCTAATACTTTCTTCCTCCTGTGACATAATATATATACTTACGTATTTGTAATACAATTTTGGAATTTTTAAAAATTCAGTTCAGTCTTAAAACTTTAACTCAGATGCAGATATTTCGTAATTCTTCCTCATTTAAATACTGGATTTGGGTGTCATCAGAAATAGGCTCTAGATTTAATGTTAACCTGGTTTTATTCCTGAACTAAAAGAAGCATTAGTATTAGTATTAACATTATTGATTTATATTAAATGGGGTTTCTCAAACTATGGACTATGACCCCCCTCTGGAATTTCATAAGCACACTTGACAAAGGTGGGCAAAACATGTAAAGATGGGTGGACAGGAACATTAGTTTGTAGAGTGCCAAGTTTCTTGGAATATAAGATTTCCTATCATAGCACATGGTAAACGAGGAGTGCAAGCCTAGTCAAGACTTCTTAATCAAGGTAGCCAAAGCAAAGCCAATCAAAAACAAAATTGCCCCCCCCCCCAACATTACAGTTGTTATATTATGAACTCAGTAATAGCAAGATGGCAATAAACGGACCCTTGGAATTGCATACAGTAGTACCTTTCTGACTTAGTTCTGTCTCTGGGTTCTTCTCTGAAGCCATTCTCAAAATTCATATAGATAAGTCTTCCTATTAATTACAATTCTAATTAGCAGCATTCCTTGCTTACATCTATCAGCTGCCAAGAATCTATTTCTAATCATACTAGAAATATCAAAACAGGTGTAGGGACTTGAAATCTGACAAGAGGACGTCTCTGAGATAACAGGCCCAAACTGAACTTCACTAAAAGAGTCTAACTGATGCAAGAAAAGAAAAGAAGAGAAGAGAAGGGAAAAGAAAAGCATGTAAAAGTCTGAATCCTAGAAAAACAAGTTCTAAGCATGTAGCAGAATAAGTTTTACTATATTTGTCTATAGAACATTTCTCCAGAAAACTAGAGGATCATCTAGATCTGTGATGGCAAATCTAAGGCATGCGTGCCACAGGTGGCACTTGGAGCCATATCTGTGGGCATGCAAGCGTTGCCCTACCTCAGCTCCAGCATGCATGTACGCACTGGCCAACTGATTTTTGAGCCTTCCAGGCCCACCAGAAGAATGGAAACAGGCTGTTTCCGGCCTCTGGAGGGCCTCCAGGGGGGTGGGGAAGGTCGTTTTCACCCTTCCCAGACGCCAAGAAAGCCTCTGGAGCCTGGGGAGAGCAAAAAACCGTGCCATCACTTGCCAAAAGCAGGGGGGAGTACAGGGGGCTCATGCATGCATGCGTGGGGGAGGGGTGCATTGAATTAAGTCTGGGCACGCACACGCGACCCCCCCACTCCCTCCGCTTTTGGCACGCAACGGCAAAAAGGTTAGCCATCACTGATCTAGATGTTTTCAGGCAAATTGGCCTCAGTTTTCTTAATGAGCACTGGCTTCTGCCTTGTTCTTCCATTAATCCCATATTTACCAGTGCTTTTCTGATGATGTGAATTCTGATTTTAGTCAACCCCAAGTAGCGTGCAGATCCCTGGAGGTTGTTTTCAGGCTCATTGTGAGTTCCTGAATGTGATCTTGAGTGACTTTGATAGAATGACCACCCTTAAGAAGATTCACTATTCATTCTGTGGATTGGTAGAACAATGAGGTAGAAATGTCAGAATTCATATCAGGCGTGATGTTTAATTTCATTCTTCAGGTACTTAGCCCCATATTTAGAAACCATCTTATGGTAAGATAAACTTCTTTATTGCAGATGTAATACTAATTCTGTGGAGCACAAAAATATTTTGTTTATATTCTAGGCTTTTTTCTAATATTCTTTTCAGTTAACATAAAATTGACCATTCTGTTCTTGGCTTTAAGATTAGGAAACTTCTGCTCAGTGCCTATATAATAGTTCTGTCAGAGTTTGTTGCAGAAATCACATCCAGAAAGCACAGATAACTGATTCAGCAGGATTCATTAACTTATATTTATATACATAATAACACATACAATACCAACAGCATATTCTTCCAACGTGGTAGAGTTACAGGCAAAAAACACAGACAGAGGAGAGAACCAGAGATGAGTTTCAGTTTCAGTTTCAATTCAGCAGACAGACTAGTTTGCAGCTTCAGAGCTCAGAGTTTAATACAGAGCCATACCCAGGCTCCTTCCAGTTTCAGTTTCCAAACAGTCCTCATTGGCTGACTTAGTTGCTATGCCTATACATTGGCTGACTTGTTACCATGTCCTATTCCAGCCAGTCCCCAATGGCTGACCTGTTACCATGCCTATCCAAACAGTCCCCATTGGCTGATCTATTCCAGTCTATGAATATTCATACTCCGACAGGTTCTGTCTTGCTTCTGAACTTCTGGTTCCTACCTCACTTGATTCAACTGTTTCAAAAAATGATTAGACTGATAAGTATTTTGGGGTGTGGGGGATGTCTTCAGAAATTTCTTTCTTCTTAAATGTACTGTGCAAGGGAATTTGAGTGAATAAGTATACTTACATATTTATTAATGTTTAAAACAGATATATTATCCCTATCCCCAAATATAATAAGTTGGAGGTGTACATGGAATTGCTGGTTTCTATATTTCATTAATTTATTTAGGAAATTTTTAATTAAAATTTTAATTTACCCATATGTTTTGGGGTGGAATTTAAATTTCTATTATTCCTTACCATAATTTTTCTTATGCAATTAAAAACATGTAATTATTAAAAACCCAGATCTATATGGTATTTTAATGAATATTTTTAATTTAGATTTTCATTCTCATTTTTTCAATTTATATTTTAGTTAATTGAAAGGTAAATGAACCATAGGTATTTTCCTTTACAGAATGATAAATCTTTCTGTTAAATTTTACTATATGAAGCATATACAGTACATATACTTGTTTGTATATTTTGATCAAGCCACTGAGTTTTCTTGTTACGCTTTGCAGATATTCCCAAGAAGACTATTGTAATTATTTTTTTAAAATATTAAGAAATGTTATTATTAAATTATCTCTAGCTGATCCTCTCAAAAGAATTATTATTGGTGT
>JANHZT010002536.1:141253-153683 GCA_032468215.1 Stegonotus admiraltiensis | reverse complement strand
AGCCCAAAAATCAGCTGGCTGGTGCATGCATGCGTTCCGGAGCTGAGCTCGCGTGTCCACCAATATGGCTCCGCGTGCCACCTGTGGCACCCATGCCATAGGTTTGCCATCACGGTAATAAGTGATACCTGGCTCAATAGTAGTAACTGTGAGAGGGATCTTGGAGTCCTAGTGAACAATCACTTAAATATAAGCCAGTAGTGTGGTGCAGCCGCCAAAAAAGTTAGTGCAGGCCTAGGCAGTGTTAACAGAGGGATAGAATCAAGATCATGTGAAGTGTTAGTACCACTTTATAATGCCTTGGTAAGGTCACAGTTGGAATATTGCATCCAATTTAGGTCACCACAATATAATAAAGATGTTGAAATTAGAAAGAGTGCAGAGAAAGAGCATCAAAGATGATTAGAGGATTGGAGGCTAAAACGTGAAGAATTATTGCAGGAATTGGTTATGTCTAATAAGTATAATGAAAAGAAGTACTAGGGTGATATGATAGCAGTGTGCTAATATCTAAGGGGTTGCCACAAAGAAGAGGAAGTCAACCTATTTTCCAGAACACGTAATGGCAGATCAAGAAGCAATGGATGGAAACTAGTCAATGACACAAGATAAAGAAATAAGGAAAAATTTCCTGACAGAACAATTAATCAGTGGTACAGCTTGCTTTCAGAAACTGTGGATGCTCCAACACTGGAGGATTTTAAGAAGAGATTGGACAGTCACAGGGCAGGGGTGAAATTTACTTACCTTCCTTACCAGGTTTGAAGAGCTTGTGCGTGCAGACTTTCTACACGTGCGCAAAACCTTCTGCACATGCACAGAAGGTAAAAAATATATTACTTCCAGGTTAAAATCAGGAAGTAATGACACCTGGGCAGGTGGGCAGAGCTTTGCTCCGCCATCGCTACCGGATCGTCGAACCACCGGCCAATATTCCTACTGGACCAGGCGATCCGGTCCGATACGGGAGCATTTCACCCCTGGTATAGGGTTTCCTGCTTAAACAGGGAGTTGGTCTAGAAGACCTCCAAGTTCTGTTAATATCTGTTAAAACAGAATACAATGCAAATGTGTGATTTCATAGACATTTGAGGATTGCTACCTTCAGGCCAGTAATAGTGGACAGAAAAGATGAAGGGACTTAGGTGTAATTCTCAAATTAAAATGAAGTAAGTAATTTTCTATTTTTGAAAGTAGAAAAGGAATTTGAATTTTTGATAAATGCTGAAGTCCAAATACATTGAGCTAGTGGAATAAAGACAATTATTATATACTTTAAAGACATTTCATTTCCCCAAAAGTATTTTTCAAAGGGCAACTGGACTTCCTTCAAGGTTTTTTCCTTGAAAATGTTTCACTTCTCATCCAAGAAGCTTCTTCAGTTCTGAAGTCCAGTTGCCTTTTGAAAAACACCTTTGGGACAACCATAAGCTGGATGATTGAGAATCACTATGGACACATTTTCTTTTATCTCTTTTTTGTCAGTGACAGAGTACAATTCTTGAGCAAATAAGTTACAAAGACCATGTTTATTCAGAAACAGCTGAGCTTGAATTTTTAAAAGGTTCAGGTCAATTTCCTGCTACTTATTCAGAGACAGGGTTTTCTTACACAGTATATCAACAAATCACTTAGTTGAATTCATTAATGCAAACATATTTGTGATACTACTAACACTTCCTTTTTGTGAATTACCAAGAAGGTCAAAATCTCTCCATACCTTCCCCTGATTTTCTTTAATACTTTGTCTGTTCAAAACCAGAGTGTTTAGTACCCCTCTTAACTATTTGCTTGAAGTATTAATTCCTTTTCTAGGACTGACGCAAATAGAATTGTCATATGTTTGTGCATACTCATCCTCAGACAATGTTAAAAGGCCTTAAATCTATTGTGCTGTGCTTTTGAGAGGATATATAATTTGACACTTGAGCAGTAGGTTTTTAAGAAGCATTTCCCAAAACACCTCTTTAAGTGGTTTTGCATGGCAGTTTTTATTCTGAAATTAAATTACATTTTATGTGTCATTTAACACTTTCCCAGTGTTAAATTCCATTGACCCTCATATTACTTCTGATTATATAGTTGTAGGACTGAGGTATATATGAATTGAATGGAAATGATTATACTGTATATTGCCTTTGTCTTTATTGCTAGAAGATAGGCTGCTTTAATAACTGCTTTTTTTCCCCTTTAAGTCTTTGAAATATTCATTCCAGACCAAGGATCGACTATGTTTTGTGATGGAATATGTCAATGGAGGAGAGGTAAGATGCGAAGCAAGTAATGTTATTGCTGCTTTGATTTCTGTCTTAACTATTAAGTTTACTGACATAGTCCTTTGGTATAACTGAAATCTCTGTAACATTTTCTTTTACTAACACTTGTCCTTCCTACTCACATGCATTTCTCAGTTTGCTGAATAAATACATTTGCTAAAAAAATATAAAATAAGTAAAAATATTGAACTTCTTAGTCAGCCTTTCATGTGAGCAAAATGCCTAGCAAGTTTAAAAGAATCTAATTATATGGGTAGGGAAATTTGGATTTTTTAAAAAGGCATTTTCTGCCGATTACTTATTACATAAAAATTTGTCATTTGTTAAGTCTCAGAATATGAATTTACTAAAGACTACCTTTGAAAGTATTAGAATTTCACTTGTTTTATCCTTTTTTTAAACTTCAGTTTTATTGGACAGTTTACCGCTATGTTTTGCCATTGAGTTCTCTATTAAAACATCTTGCTTATGAAAAAAATGCAATTGAAGACAGTGATGTTTCATCTGGACAAAAGCTCTCTCTCCCTCTCTCTCTCTTTCCCTCTCTCTTTCCCTCTCCCTCTCCCTCTCTCTCTTGCTCTCTCTCTCTGTATGTATGTATGTATGCATGTATGTATACCATGATCCTTATTTCATATTCAGCATTTCTTCTGTACTTCTGTTTAATTTATGCCTTGAATTAGAAATATTTTGGTGAGGATATGCAAGTTCTGAATTAACTTTTTATTCTAGAGTATTTTGGGAGAGAAACTTAAATTCCTATGATAGTATAAATTGGATTTAATATGCAGAAAAGAAAGCTTGAAAAGAAATCCCATTTTTAATAATTGCTGAAATTAGATTGCTGTTGAATTCCCAATGCATATGAACAAAGTTGCTGCAATTTATATCATACAGCATTACATATCTTAAATATTTAATTAACGAAGTTTATGAATGAATGAGTTAACAATGCAATGGAATTATATGATTACATCTTTGGTAACATAAGAAAGTGGATCTTAATGAATTCTGCTGGGTTGGATAAAATGGCTTCAAATATTTAAGGATAAAATTTCCCAGAAAGAATGAGAAATTCTATCAAGTAATGTCCCGAAGAAGAAAACAGTTCCCACAAGAAGGGAAAATAACAGAAATCTAAAGATGCTATGAATGAGCTCAGGTTTGAAGTACCTAAAACAACAGAGAAAGATTTTCTGGCTACATTAGAAAGAAAGAGAAAATAAAAAAGAATGTGTGCCATTGTGAGGAAAAAATATTAAAAATAAAAATATTAAAGTAGTAATGGGTTATTATGAGAAGGCTGAATTTCTTAACTCTGCTCCTCTTGAAGTATAGCATTTCTGCAGAACTGGAGCAATATGTTTCTAACTGATATTAAAAGGACTAACAGAGAAGGACTCACAGTTGATTGAATCATCAAACAAAAAGAGGGCTCATTAATGACCACTTCATTTGGAAAAGAACTTTTGATTGGAATGCTATAAGGCTCTGTCTTGGATCCTCTGCTGTTCAATAGTTTTATAAATGACTTGGATATGAGAGTTTGGGGGACACTTACAAAGTTTGCAGTTAGGACAAAACTGAGAGGTAGAGGTAGTACAAGATAAAAATTCAAAAAGATCTAGATGGGCTTGAGCACTAGCTGAAGTGAACAGAATAGAATTTAGCAAGGAGAAGTGTTAAGTTTTTCATCTGTGTAGGAGAAATATAAGACATAAATATAGGATGATGTGAGCTGGCTTGGAATAGTACATATGAAAAGAATCTGGATGCCCATGTCAATCAGAAGTGTGATAGAATACATAAAAGGTACCGTATTTTTCGGTGTACAAGATGCACTTCCCCCCCAAAAGTGGGTGGAAATGTCTGTGCGTCTTATGCAGCGAATGTTGCCGAAACGCCCCCCCCCCTTCAGCCTCTACCTCCCAGCAATTTACCTCCTGGTCAGCTTCAGCACAGCCTGATTTAGCACGAGCAGCTGATTGGTGGTTGGATCTGTCTCTTGAAATACCACCTATCAGCTGTTCCAGGCTGAGGGGATAGGCACCGCCCATCACCACTGTCACTGCCCATCACTGCTGCCGCCTATCACTGCCTCCGCGCACCCCATTTTCGGTCTCCGCATGCCTCATTTTTGGTCTGTTCCAGGCAGTGCGGATTGCCACCGCAGCCTATCCCCGCCGACTGGAACGGGCTGAAAATGGGACATGCAGAGGCCGAAGTTGGATGTGCAGAGGTGGAGATAGGCGGAGATAGGTGGCAGCGGCGATGGGCAGTGACTGTGGCGATGGGCGGTGGCAATCCCTGCAGCCTGGAACAGCTGATAGGCAGTATTCCAGGTGGCATCAGCTGCTCGTGCTAAATCAGGCTGTACTGAAGTTGACCAGGCTGTTTGCTGCAAGGAGGCAAATTGCTGGGAGGCAGAGGCAATTTTTTTTCTTGTTTTCCTCCCCAAAAGCTAGGTGCGTCTTATAGTCCAAAAATATGGTAAATGCCATCCTGCGATGCATTAACAGGATCATAGAATCCATGTCACAGGAATTAAGTGTTCCACTCTAAGCTGCTCTGTTAAACATTTGGAATACCATGTGCAGATCTAGGCATTATAGTTCTAAAAGGTACAGTGAAAAATTTGAGTTAGAGAAAGGTTATCAAAATGGTAAAATACCTGGAAAACAAATCCTATGAAGAATGGTAAAGGATATAGGTTAACTTTAGCCTGTAGAAATGACAGCAGAAACTAAATATGATAGCAGTGTTCAGAAATATTAAAAGTTATGTAGCATAAAGTGTGGATAATTTCTAGTGCTTCAAAGGCAGACCAATAGTTTATATGGAAGAAGGCTGTGGCTGTTTACCGGAAGGCTGTTCATCTTGAGTACTTACTTAATGATGCTAATGGGACTGGAATTCCTGTTGCTAAGTGCAGTGGCCATTAGGTGAAGCATCATGTGACTACAACACTAGCAAAGGCAGTTCCAGTAGTCTTAATTGTGGTTGTTAGGTGAGGACCATGTTATCATTAAGTGAAGACTTCACCTTTCTCCTGCCCTGCATGAACTGCTATCTTTGTCATGCTGTTCCCCACCATCTGGGTCCTGTGAGCTTCTTTCAGTAGATGAGGCTCCACCACTCTGCCATGCTTGTCTCCACCAACTCCCTCCCACCTACCTCTCCCCATCTCTGCCCTTTTGGTTGCCCTGCACTCTGCTGCTGTCGCCTACCCCACCACCCCCAGCTGACCTTCGCCATCTTCTTCCTCCTCGCAGAAGTGTCGTGGAGGTCTCGTGAAGGGCCAGCAGCTGCCTCGGCCAGGTGCACCTCATCAGCAGAAGGAAGAAGATGGCGAAGGTCAGCTGGGGGCAGTGAGGGGTGGTGGGATACAGGGCAGAATGTAGAGCAGCAGAGTGCAGGGTGGTCAAAACAGTATAGATGGGAGAAAGATAGGTGGAGAGGGGAAGTTGAAGTGCATGCAGTTGTAAATGCGGGAGGATTGCAAAGGACCCATATTTTGGCCATGTGACCATATGCTGCAATGACCATGTCTCTGAGGACTGGTTGTAACTACCATTTGTTCAGTACTGTAGTAAGTTTGAATAGTTGTAGAATGAATGGTCATAACCTGAGGACTACCTATATGAACTCTCAGGCAAGCTGTCAAATGTGGTTCTTTTTTTCTGGAGGTCTTCAGAGACTAGATGAGCATCTATTGAGAGATGCTTTGTTAGACCCTACACTGAGCAAGGGAATGGATGAAGTGATATCTGAGATCTATTCCAAGTTTATTCTGTGTTTCTAATTATTGTTATTGGCTCAATTTTCTGAACTACATTAACTTTGTATCTAGTTCTGTTCATCTTTGCAGAAGCTGAATTACCTGAGTTACCATTATCTGATGATACTGATGAATATTCATTATCTTTTAGAAATTTTAGAGAACTGGTAGAATACCATAGGACTGGAAGGCAACAAATATTGTTTCTATCTAGTCAATTTATTTCCGTTTTAGAAAAAAACTTGCCAAGAAAGTTATAGGGATTTGTCCAGGCTACCTGTGAGAATCAGACATGATTGAATAGAAGAAAAAGTGAAAGAAAAAAAATTATTTAGAAAGCAGAATGGAGTGACTGCAGAGTAGTCAATCTGATGTTGATACTTAAGAAGATTCATAAATGAATTAATCTGCAAGCATCTCAAAGCAATATGATTACTACCAAGAGTCATTGCCTATTTGTTAGGAATACATTTTATTAGCTCTGTAAAATATCATTTAAAAAATTATTAATAAGTCATTTTGTTTATACAAAACATTTAACAATATTCTAGGACATTCTGATTATAAGCTAGTGTACATGAGTAAGTAGCATGCATGAGAACTGAACAGCATATATAGCTACCTCAAAAATTGTACTGAAAGAGTGCTCATTGGTAATTCTTAATCCAGTTGAAGAAAAGTGTATGCTAAGAGATTCAGTGCTCTGGTGTTAAGTAACTTAAAAAAATGAAAGGTAAACTTAACAGATTTGCAAATGACACAACATTGCAAATATTCTATAAGAGAGAAATATGATTTAAATTGATCCTGATGAGATAGAGGAAAGGTTGAAAATAAGCGATGAAATTTAAGAGACAAATGCAAAACTCTTCTCTTAGGTAACAAATCAAATACATTGGCATTGAAGTGAGCATTACAGACTAATGGAATTGATAAAAAATACGATGGAATAATAATAGATTGCCAACTGAATGTAACTAAGTGTCATGTTACGCTGAGAAAGGCAAATACAATTTTAGGTTGCATAACTAGTTCCAAATCGAGGGAAGTAATAGTTTCACTTTATTCTGTGTTACTCAGATCCTCAGTTTGAATACTATGACAGTACATGCAATTCTCAACTTACAATCATTTGTTTAACAACTATTCTAAGTTACAACTGCACTGAAAAAAGTGATTTGCAGCCAGTCCTCCTACCACTTATAACTGTCTCAACATCCCCATAATCATGTGATCAAAATGTAAGTGCTAGGCAACTAGCATGTATTTTCAGCATTTGCAGCATCCTGGGCTAATGTGATCACCATTGGTGACCTTCCCAGCTATCTTCTGACAAGCAAAATTAACAGGGGAAACTGTATTTGCTTAATGACCATATGATTCACTTAACAACTGCAGTGATTTGCTTAACAACCATGGCAAAAAGGTTGTAAAATTGGGCACTACTCCTTTAACAATTGCATTTCTTAGTAACAGATATTCTCGTCCCAATTGTTATAAGTTGAGGACTACCTGTATTGTGCATCATACTTTAAAAAATATTCAGGGACATCAAGATAAGTTCAGGAAAGGAAACAAGATGAAGAAACTAACCCTTTGTAAAAAAATGATTTACTATGCTGCATATGTTTAATGTTGAAAAACTGAACAGTGTTTAAATCCTGAAAAAAAATCACACATAAGTAATGCAAGTTACGTTTTCTCTGATTCTAAGCACAGAAAAGGAGTAATAGATTTAGATAAAACCACATCCTCTGAATGAAATTTGGGGTGAGTGGGTGGAAATCCTTAAGAGAAGCTTTATGGTGGAACAAGTTACTCAGAAAAGTAGGTTTCCTTTTGCTGGATATATTCAAGCAGAGACTAGAATAGTCATCCTCTTTGATGCTTTAACTGAAATTTCTGATCTGATAGGGCTTGGATTTGATTGTTTAAATTGTCCTTTCTAATGCCTAGATTTAATGACCGCAAACACACTTTTTAAACCATACTCATTGTTTTGTTTAATATAAAGGCTTTGGTAGAGTGATTGGTAGAATTCCTACATTAGTTTCTTTGCTACAAATTTAAAAAAAAGGAGAAAGAAGAGCTGAAAGAAAAAAGTAGAGAATGATGATGATGCACATTTTTCCTCTGGTAACTGAAGGTTAAATGGGTAGCAAGGAAAATGCCTTAAACAAGATTGGTATATTGATTAAAATGCTGATTTAACAGCTCGCTTTTTCCCCTTGGAAACCTGGAAAAGATAAACCAGCTGCTATCTAAGAGTGCTGAATGTCCACTGAGAGTACACTATCTATCATCACAATATGGTGATGAGAGGTGTTTTATGTTTGTGTTAATTTCCCCCACTAAATCAGTAATTATTGCAATCCTGTCCCTGCTGTTTACCCTGCAGCTGTTTTTCCATTTGTCGAGAGAGCGGGTGTTCTCTGAGGATCGCACACGCTTCTATGGTGCAGAAATTGTGTCTGCTTTGGACTATCTGCATTCTGGAAAGATTGTATATCGTGATCTCAAGGTAAAAAAAAGTAATCAAAATGTTGTTTTTGAAGAGACTATTGGGAGAAACAAAGTAATTATGAAAGTTATGCTATTTTGAAAAAAATAACTAGAAAATTGCGGTCTAGATTGAAGTTCATCAAAATGCTTATTATTCAATTTTATATTGTGAACTGTATAACTTGGCATTTGTTTAAATAATTCATAAGAAAGATTCAGTTTAGTGGTATGAATAAAGGAATGTGCTAATTCTGTTGCTTTTTTCATCAAACATATTTAAAACCACATATAAATGCCACAGTTATAATTAAATTCCATAAATGAAAATAGGGACTTTGGTTTTTAAATGTTCTAATAGAACGTTCAGTGCTAACCTGTCCTGGAAAATACAGAGGAGCCCTTTTGTCTAAGTTTTTTTCCTCATTGCAACTGGTGTTGACACATTGAGGATTCTTTTGTTTTTACTTTAAACTTGAATAAATCAAACTTAAGTGTTGATGTTTTGTTCTGAACTTCTGTTCATTTTCATTGTAAGTACAATGTTTCATATTTCCCCACTGGTTTCATATTTTGCGAAGCATGTCAGTGCCTAAATAATTCAGAATAATTGGCATTATTTGATTAAAACAAGGACTATGAAGGGCTTCTTTGACAGGAAAATGGACTAGGTATTAATCACTAAAGAGAATAATCACATAAGATGGATTTACAGTTTGTAGTTGTATATTTATCCTCAACAGCTCAGAACCTAACTATGTTTGCAATCCTGTTACTTGTAATACCTACTGTTACTTCATTTTCATGTAGATCTTGACCTGTAAGAATTTGGTCAGTGATCGTTCCAAGTTATAATGGTGCTGATCGAATGGTGGTTACCACTGGTCCTCAGAATTCTAACCATCTCAGCACCCCTGTGGTTACTTGATTGCAACCTGGGTGCTTAGCAACCTGTTCACACTTATGAGTGATTGCCAAATGTCCTGCAATCACATGATCAAATTTGCAACCTTCCCTAGTGTCTTCTCCAGAAAGTTATAGGGAAGCAGGCAGAGAAGGTTGCAATTCTCTGGGCCAGGTCTTCCCTATCTACATACTTTCTCCCAGCTCCTATATACTTGCACCGTACCAGCCACTAGAGTACACTCATGCACCCAACCCAGGACACATCTCACACACCATTTCTGATCCCTGTAGTACCCTCCCCAATCCATACTATGCCTTTTATACTCCTCTTTGCACCATCTCAACATCACACTTCTTTTGCACCCCCTTGCACTTTGTGTACCCTCCCTGACCTGCTTGGCATCTTTATACCTCTTCATACTCTCACATACCCTTCCCACCTCATGCAGTGCCTCATTCAACTCTGTAGCTCAGAGTTGAAATGAGGTGTCTTTGGTGCTCTCTGAGCCTGGTTGTTTTCTTGCAGATGTTTTATTACGCAAACTAGGTAACATCATCAGTGTTAGAAAGAAGTGGGGTTTGCTCTCAGTTTATATTATAATACCAGTATGTCTATGACAACACTTCTTACTAAAACTGATGATGTTGCCTAGTTTAGCAATGAAATGTCTGCAAGAAAACAACCAAGCTCAGAGAGCACCAAGGACCACTCATAGTGCCTCAGGCATTCTGTTGCAAACTTTTCCCAATTGACATACCACCCTGACCCTCTTGCTCCCTACCCCACCCACTTACCTGGCTGCAAGCCTGGGACTTGCAAGTTCCTGCTGGCTTTCCCGATGACCTTGGTTGTGGGAAGCCAGCAGAAATTGCCTTATCTAATGACTGTGGGATTTAGTTAATGATGGAAACTAGAACTGCAGGGATTGCTGTCACTAAATGGTGGGGTTGTGCTTTATGATTGTATCGCTTAGCGACAGAAATTCCATTGATAATTGCCATCATAAGTCAGAGATTACCTGTGATACAAAATCTTACAAAATGTGGGAGCTTTCCCTCACTTAGTAAACTGTTATACTTATTTGGCAGATGTCCTCACTTATTCTCACTTGGTTGCCATCAGAATTTGATGGCAACTGTACTGCATCCCCTAATGTTCAGCTAGTGATGGCTCATATTTAGGTAACCACATAATTTCTGCTTTCCATTTATGTTTCTGGTATACCTAAAATCTCAGTCTATAGTTGCAAGCTGCTGTCTTGCTCCAGCTTTCACTGAATTTCTCAAGCTGGTGCCTTATGAGATACTATGCTCACATTACTGAAGTCTGTTTCCTTTTTGGGTGATTTTTTATTTAAGTTATACTGAGATGTCATTTGATGGCTTTCTTCTTCCACAGAAGAAAGGCATGTACAATAAAAACATAGATAATAGTAACACTTTTATGATATCCCAAACTTCTGAATATTTGTCTTCTTTTGGTATTCTGTCACATATCAGTACTGGAAAGCAATTTATCTGAACATATGTATATTATACATTTGCTTAATTAATTAATAACTCCAAAGGACATATTTATGCAGTTCAGAGTAGCTCAGGAAGTGTTACTCTGTTTTAAAACTTTGCATTTTAGGTTAGTCAAAATTCCTTAACTCTTTACAGAATGCATGGGAGTTGTGATCATATCTCATTGCCAAAGGAGTATCTATGTTTTTTTTATATTGGAAGAGGATAGCATGTTCTGGTGAAAGAATTGAATTGTTACCTGAAGAAGTGACTAGATCCAAACAAATTGATTTTCTCTTTTTCCCTCTTTCATTTTTTCACAATCTATGTTGTGTTTTTCCATTTCTGATTAGGATAGCTCTCAATATGTTTGTAGTAGTTTAAAACTGAATGTAGTCAAAGTCAAACTGGATTTTTATGATAAAAGGTATAGGGGGTTTGTAGTCAATTTTAACAGGGGAGCCTGGAAAGAAATATGTATAAAAGGGTTGAAGCTAGGCCCTCAGAAATAGCATATTATTTTTTCTAGGCTGCTCAGTTGAGAAATTCTTACTATTTAGAAAATTAAATATTTAGGAGATACTTAAAACAGATTACATATATCAGAAATTAGAACTGTCATTTTTGATATTAGTTTTACAAAGAAAGCATAGAAATGGCATAGAAAACATTGGTGAACACATAACTGCAGTGAAATAGTATAGTTTGTATCTTTTGTGCATTGCCCAGAACCACTGCTGTGAGTAGATAGCTATACGTGGGTAGTTCTCGATTTAACAAGTGTTCTTTTAACAATGGTTTGAAGTTACAGCAGCCTTGGAAAAAATGAATTTATGACCTATCCTTAAAAATACGTTCATTGCACACAGTGGTCACATGATGGCAATTCAGGTGCTTGGCAACTGGCTCGCATTCACAATGATTGGAGTATGCAGTCATGTTATCACAATTTATGACCTCCCTAGCCAGCTTCAGACAAGCAAATTCAATTATGGAAACTGGATTCACTTAATAACCATATAATTCACTTAATGACCATGTGATTCATTTAACAACTGTGTTAAATCAGATCATTGACATGATAATTCACTTACTGACTGTTTCATTTAATGATAGAAATTCTGGTCCCAATTGTGGTTTATTTATTTATTTATTATTTAAATTTGCATACCGCCCTTCTCCCAGCGGGACTCAGGGCGGTGAACAGCCAGATAAACACATATAATATAAAAATTAAAAACATATTAAAAATATTAAATAAATTGGCCAATGAATTTAAGACCCCCCCCACACAAATTAAAAGCCCCAAATTAAAACCATTTTGAAAGAGATTAGGCCAGGCCGACTAAGCGGAAAAGATGTGTTTTCAGGGCCCGACGAAAAGTCCAGAGGTCTGGAATCATGCGTATCTCTGGGGGCAGATTGTTCCAGAGGGCAGGGGCTGCCACAGAGAAGGCTCTCCCCC
>JANHZT010002536.1:120865-131816 GCA_032468215.1 Stegonotus admiraltiensis | reverse complement strand
AGAATTGAACTCGCAGTAATTGCAGGCAGCTGGCTTTACTTAAACAGTACTTTAGCCACTGCGCCACCAAGGCTCTTTTCCTGCTTTTAATGCAAAAGGGGATCCACATTCTAAATATGTTACAATAGATATGTGAGTTATGTAACAATAACAAAATTTACTTTTCATCACTCTAACATTTTTATTCATGTATAAACTGAAATAGTTAAACTTTATTTAATCAATTTAGTGTCAATTAAATGTAATAGTCCCAAGATAGTTTATATAGTGTTAATACACTAACTCAGGGGGGTCAAACTGGCGACCCGTGGGCTAGATGTGTCATGCGCAGGCCACGCCCACCCCAGCTCCACAAAGGGAAAAAACATGATACGTCACGTGACGGCAATGTGATGCTGCGAGTTTGACACCTGTGCACTAACTGATAGGTGCTAGTGACTTACTGGTCAAGTATAATTTAATGCACAACAGTGGTTCTGCATTACTGTCTAGTCTTTTCATCACTGAAAAGTAGAACTTTATCACATTGATTATTAAAACAAGCAGAAAAGCCCTAAAATACTGCTTTTATTTCTATATAAGTAAACTGTTCCTAAATGTAATTGGTTTACATGCTAGTACACCATGTATTTAGATAGATGTAGGACTTGATTCAATTTTATAGACATAATCCCTTTATATGGGCCCCTTTGTCCCTTTGGAATGGACTAACCACCGAGCTCCAGACGGCTCCTGATCTGTGCTGGCCTGAAGACCTGGCTATTTCAGGAAGCTCCTTGATCATTTTTATGAGGTTTTAATTAGGGGATTTTAATTTGGTAGGGGTTTTAGATTTGTTGTATTGTTTTATGTTGTGAGCCGCCCCGAGTCCTTCAGGAGAAGGGCGGCATAGAAATTTTAAAAATAAATAAATAAATAAATAAATAAATATGAAGAAATACTTCTCTTTTTCATCTTAATGCCATTAAATAAATTTACAGCTGTACCTTTACAATGAAAGGAGTTCTTATACAATGATGTATACAATTGTATCATATTATATGCTACTGGAAAAAAAATATAGGAATATTTTCTTTGTTCCAGCAGTCCTAACTATAACAACAAGAGCAACAACAACAGTGGCATTACAAAGTATCAATAATGGTGCATTGGAATATCTGCAAGAAATACCACTTGCCTGCAGGCAAGAACTATGAGACCACAAAACAAAATAATAGAAAACGAAGAAGCTAAAGTGCCCTGGGATTTTAGAATTCAAATAGACAAGCATCTGCCACAGATAGTGGAAATTGCAATACTTTGACAAAAGAAAACAAAATTAGTATTAAATAAAATTAAATAAATTTAGCCTTGAACAGAATGCCAAGACATCTGGAGCACCACTCGAACACTATCGGCATTGACAGAATCGCCACCAGTCAATTGCAAAAAGCTATTTTACTTGATATAGCTTACATCCTGCAACAATATATTTAATATTATTAAATAACAACATTTATCTATCCCAGGGTTTGGAAAGGACTCAATAGATGGACAAAAAGGCCAAATCCAGCCTAAACGTCTGCCTGAATGTGCAACCAGCCATAAGCACCTGCTACATAACACTCAAGAGTTAACAATTATTGATAAGAAAGACAAAAATGTCTGGATAGTGGATGTTGCAGTACTGAAGACAGCAGAATAGAAGAGAAGGAATTGGAGAAAAATCGCAAAATACAAAGACCTGCAAATAGAAATAAAATGGCAGTGGCAGAAGAGAACAAAGTTAGTATCAATAGGAAAAGGTGCTTTGGGTGCAACCCCCAAAATCTGGCATACTGCTTGAAGACTTTTGACATTGACAGAATTACCATCACTCAATTATAGAATGCTACTTTACTTGGTATAGTTTACATCCTGTAATGATACCTTTAACAAATACCAACATTTCTCTATCCCAGATTCATCAGAAGAACTCGATAGGTGGATAAAAATGCCAGATCCAGTCTGAACATCTGGCTGATGATTCAACTGACCATAATAATTAAAAAAATAATGTCATGTGGTTAATCTGTTGGATAACCTGGTTATAGTCTACCCTTGGCCAAGGAAGTTCAGTGGATGGCTTTGTCCAATCACTCCCCGAGCTTCCTCATATAATTGTTTTGATGAATAATAGAAAATAATGCTCTATATGCTGCATTCCACTGTTAATTGAATGGCAAACAATAAACCAAACCTATGTCTTATATGTTGTTCAATCTTTAGAGCAGTGTTTCTTAACCTTAGTAACTTAAGCTGTGTGGTCCCCAATTCCCTAAATCCCGCAGCCAGCATGCTGGCTGAAGAATTCTAAGAGTTGAAGTCTACACAGAGCTTAAAAGTTTCCAAGTTTGAGAAACACTGCCTCAGAGCATTAATTTTTGTCATAACAATGTTATAGCATAGTGAGCAGAAGATACTGTACTCCCTGCGGTATCTCCAGAACTATTGCAACCACATCAGTGCTTCTGTAGTGGAAGACAAAAAATGAAATACCTTATGACCAGGACTGTGCTCCACTACCTTGAATTGAATCCTTGATTTTAATAGATAAAACAGTAGAGCTCAAGGCACATAATTTATACTCCTAAAACAGGTGCTCAAAAGTTAGCTTTTAAATCATGTACATCTGTGTTTACCTAGAAGAGTAATGACCTTGAAATGAAGATACTGCCTTGTTTAAACAAAGACTAAATATAATAGTTTCCTTTTCCTTAGAAAATTATGATAACACACTCTTTTTAAGGGTAATTATTTCAGAAGTAACCTATTTGTCACGTAAATATATTTGTCCAAGTGTTAATGCCTTGATATTGCTATTTTAGGTTTTGGAAGACAATGATTATGGTCGTGCAGTGGATTGGTGGGGCCTTGGAGTTGTTATGTATGAAATGATGTGTGGCAGATTGCCATTCTACAACCAGGATCATGAAAAACTTTTTGAACTCATTCTAATGGAAGATATAAAATTTCCTCGAACTCTCTCATCTGATGCAAAATCATTGCTTTCGGGTCTCCTAATAAAAGATCCAAATAAACGGTAAGATTAAAGTATAACAGATATATTTTGGTATTAAAATATACAAGGAAATGAAAAAGAATGAAATGAGAATTGCTTTTTAGAAAATTCCTGTTTAAGCAACATGATGCCCTTTTCTTCACAGTGAACAGGAATTAACTGATAATATCTCTCTATTGAACTATATTGTACTCAACTATATTGACTTTTTATAGGATCAGAAGTGGCAAAGTTTATAACTAAAGAAGTAAAATTACCCTAAGAACTAAAATGGTGCTTAGTTAGTCAGTACTGGACTTTCCAGTATTTGAATTATATATTACATTTTTAAATACAATAAATCAGGTCTAAAAGGTGATTAGTTGGTAATGATATTCTTTGGGATCACTGCAAATAATGGGATACAATTATTGAAATTGTAGGTCTGTTATTGGCTCTCAAAAAAAGAGGTATTAATGTTTTTGGATTGAGAATACAATGATGAAGCATAAAAGTTGCCCAAATTTTCCTAAAACAAATTGTAAACTGCTATAAAGTCTCAGAGAAAATAATGGCTTGGCCCTTATCAAATTACTTCCTATAAGTAATTTAGGTATTTAGGAGAAAAAACTTGTGTTGTATTGCAACTCTATTTGGACACTCGTCCTTTCCTTGTAAATTCAATTGTCTTATTTGAATCGATAAGTTAAACTGCTGTTAATAGACAGAAGTAGTATGGAATGTGAGGGTATAGCATAGCACCTCTCTGTAATTCTGTAAATTTGCCTTTTCCTTGGTTTGACAGCAATGATCTCAGGAAAAGGCATATCTCTAATAGTTGCACCGAAGCAAAGGCAATAGTTACTACATTTTATTCATATTCCTTGGAAAACAGTCACAGACACCTATATTTTTATTTATACGTTTTTATTTATACACATAAGCACACAATATAATTATTTTTTATTTTGCTGTATGCCACAATTACCATATTTTTCGGAGTATAAAACATACTCCCCCTCCCAAAGAGGCTGAAAATCTGGGTATGTCTTATACTCTAAATGTAGCTTTTCCAAAGCTTTTTTTCAAGCCCTAACGGGGTGCTAGTGCTAGCGAGTGAAGCGATCTTCCGCAGTTTGCCTGCTTTTCTCATTGCTCCCTCAGACGATCAGCTGTGCTTTAGAAGCCGTTTTTCAGCCCCAACGAGGTGCTAGCGAGTGAAGTGATCTTCCGCACTTCACCTGTTTTTCTCATTGCTTCTCTCTCTGATGATCAGCTGTGCTTTATAAGCTGTTTTTTATCCCCAATGCATGTGCTCAAAACTAGCAAACTAATATGCTGAAGCTGACTAGACTAAGGATGCTAGCCAGATGAATACCTGGTAGGCAGAATTCCCCCCCCCCATTTTCCTCCCTAAAAACTAAGGTACATCTTATACTCCGAAAAATACGGTACACAATTGAAGCCATAACCCTAATCATAATATTAATATGATGAAACATGCTTTATGATGTCATGATACAAGGAGAGAAGTTTGCATTGCAACTTTGTGATACATTGCTCATTACATGCTCACCTTGTTCCTCTGCAGATTAAAGTAGGATAAAAATATTCAAAATATATAATTTTAAATAGATTTTATGAAATGATTTTACATATATGATACAAACTACATTCAAAGAAAAAGGTGTAGTAAATGTGAAAGAGAAAAAAGAACACACACAGACACAAAAACATTGGAAAAGCCTTACATTAAAAGAATTAGAAGGGAGCTATAGCTGAATATGTTTATGGCCTAATGAGAATATTTATAGTACTTAGGCAAGCAAGATAGTCTTATTGCATAAAGGACAAAAAATGAAAAAGTTAACTTTGAATAAGTTTGGTCATTTTGAAATGGAAGCAGGGAAAATGTAATGTAACATCACAAAAGCATAACATCATTTAAAAATATATAGCAAACTGAAAAAAGAATAGAAGCTGTAGTTTATTTTAACAAAATCAGAAAGCATGGTAGTGACTTTTAGAAACAAAACAAGAAAGTTATACCAAAACCACAGTAAAATATCATTTTCTCAAGATTGAAAATTTGTTCAAGTTGTACTGATAAACAGTGTCAGTGATAGAGACTAAGGTATACTTACTGGGATCTTAGTTTCCTGGATTGTTTCTTTTATAACATTTTCAGATATAATTTATTTGATTGATTGATAGCTGCCAATCTCACATACATGATGCTGAATGATTTACAAAAAATGAAACAAATAATATAGAATAAAAAGGCATAGGATCCAAACATCATAATACCAACAGATTGGCTCTACCACATATGTGGGGCCCCAGAGTTGAAGTAAAAGGAACACAAAGTGCAGATAACTCTTTCTAATGTGCTTTCGTCTCATGCAAAATTCACTTTACATATTCTAGGATTTTTTTTTGCTTTAAGATTAAAATCTGTATGAGCATTCCTGTATTTTCAGTCCAATTAATTTGGATAGCAAGTTTTAATAACTGCAAGTGAAAGTACATGAGCTCCAAATTGTATTAAGGAAGGCATGTAATTAGATATGCATAGTTAATTTTTAAAAACAATTTCCCCAACTTGAAAGTTGTGTTTTTAATTATTAAATGGCTTACTTATTCAATCTTAAATTATTTCATGGAATAATTTTAATTTTTTTAGTGATCACATGGTCTCTGTGTACTTTTTCCCCCTCTCTCCTTTTTTTACTAATAAGAACTGTATTGTTTATACTCTCCCCCCAATAGTCTTGGTGGAGGACCAGATGATGCTAAAGAAATTATGCGACACAGCTTCTTTGTTGGAATAAATTGGCAAGATGTATATGATAAAAAGGTAGGTTTATATCAGATAAAACAGAATTCCTAAGAAATCCCAAAGAGAATATACCTTATTTCAATTATAACAAATGTATATCAAGCAAATGCATATCAGGTAAAATGTAGCAAACCATCAAACAACAACAAAAACCCCAATATATCTAATCTTAACAGTGTTGGACTTTCCTGATTTAAAAGAAGTATCTCACTTCTACTGAACTGAATCTAATCTTTTTTAAAAAAACAGTGCTTATATTTAGTGGAATCAGACATTTCATAATTATATTTATAATATATATATATTACAATAAAACAGACAAATTGTTCCCTTTATTAAATTGCCATAAGCTTCTTGTAGAAATCTCTGATATAAATTGAATATATATATAAAATTGTATTTAGAAAGCTGAATGTAATCCAAATTATATTTAGAAAGTTGAATATTTAGAAACTGTATTTTCAAATGTTTCCTGTAGGAAAGATTAGTCAATCTATGAGTTATTGCAGGTGGGGAGTGATAGGTTGGATTTCATCCTTTCTATTAAATCTCAGGCTGATGTTATTCAGAGCAGGGATAGGCAATAATACAGTTCCTGTAAACCATAACCAGTGTGGATAGTGATTCCGAAAGCCATGTGCCAAAATATTCTGAGTATCAATATGGATCCTATTAATTCAAACTTTTCAATTTGATTTATCCATCAGAAAGAGCTTAAAAATTGGGTCACGGGTGTCCCTCTATGCTTTTGTGTATGTGTGTGTAATACTAATTTAAGTTAATTAAATATTTGTGTCAATATTTGTACAATTTTTTTAATAAAAAAATGAAAGTTAAAAGTTAAATATCCTTGTTGGCTATATGTTCCAATGGTGGAAAGGAAACTATTGCAGCTCTGCAAACCATTTTGCAAGATGCTCTGCTGCTCAGAGTCTTGAGGTACCTGTGTTTCTTGACGATTTTATGTGGCCATTTCAGGATTTTTTCTTACGGGCAATAAAAGCATTTCCATTTGGGATAGTTACTGAAATGAACCAGCTTGCCTCAGGGTTTCAAGCAGAAGATTCAGAGGGTCACTTTGTGTACCTGTCCTGTCAGTAGTTGACAACCTTTTAAACGCCTTTGTAAGCCTAAACTATAATTTAGTGTAAGTCTTGAGATACTATGTCATATTGAAGAAGGAATTCTTGTAGGGCCTGTTGGTATTGATGCAAAATTTGGGTTGGAGGGAGTGTTAAGCATCCTCAGGTAAATTTTTTAACATAGTGAAACTTCACAGTGTTACAGTATATTAATATTACTTAAATATGTTTTTTGAAAATCTATTTTTAAAGGATTTTCAAATATTCCTTAATCTAGATTTGGGAAAGAATAGTAGTTAGATTTTTGTCTATAGTTGAGGAAAAATAAAGGAAATTGCTCAGAAGTAATTAACATATCTTTCTTGGTTTTTGGGGCCGGATATCTTTGGTGAAAGTGTGTGAAGCCCTTGTGTTGTGTGGGTTCATTTTTTAAATTACTATCTTTTTTTGTCATCTTTGTCATATTCTTTATTTTTGTTTATTTTGTTTATTTTGTCTTGTTTTTAGTGAACTGCCCTCTGTTTTTTGATGTTGGACAGCATATAGATTTTAAAATAATTACAAATAATTATTCCAAATTATGTTGAATATTTTCTAAAATCTCTGAATTAACAGTGTGTACATTGAGATTAACACAAATTAATAATTTGCAGCAGAATTCTCTGCATATTTTTTCTAGAAGTAAATCAAACTATGTTCGGTGGAGCTTATTGTGAGAGTTTAGAGGGTTGCATTATTAAAGTTTGATGACATAAATTAAAACAATGGGGAAAGTTTTTGTCAAAATGTGTTGATTTCAAACTTCTTTTTTAAAAACTAAAGGGAAGGGAAAATGTTTTTTCACTGATATTTATTTGATATTGAGCAAATACTTTAACAAATATAAACATAACACATTTTCTGTGGCAGTTTGCAACTTGCTGTAGAGTTGGATATTATGGAGCAGTATATGAACAGTGACAGCAAATAAATAATTAAGCTAATTAGCAAAGTCAGCTATTTTATGCAATTCCAAAAAAAAAAAATTCACACTATTTAAAATAGAAGAATAAATTTACTAACATTTTCCCAATCTCCAGGTGCTAAGTTTGTGAAAGTAAAAAACGAATATTCTATAATTGCATCTTAATAACATTTACAAAAATTAATAACAGAAGCTTTTTTGACTTAAGAAACAAATAAATGAGTAAAAAGTAAAATAAAATTCAGGGTAATTTTGATTATGGTGGCATAGTGATTAGAATGCAATATTGCAGTCTTAAAAACTCTGTCCACAGCCTTGAGTTCAATCCTGACCAGCTCAAGATTGACTAGGCCTTCCACACATCCAAGATAAGTAAAATGTGGACCCATATTGTTGGGGGCAATATGCTGATGTTGTAAACTCGAGAGAGCTATAAAGCACTCAGAGAGAGCTATAAAGCACTATAGAGTGGTATGCAAGTCTAAGTGCCTTTGCTATTATTCAACAATATTTAATACTTAATATTCATGGTAAATAATTCTTTGTCTATACTATAAGAAAGAATGCAAAATATTCTTCTGTGTCTTCTTCACTAAGGGATACATGGACTGTAGAGCTAATTTGCTTAATTTCATTGGGCTGTATCATGAAAATAGTAGCTGGAAGCCAGCTTCTGGAAAGTGGAGGCCTTGTAACCTCTGTCACTAGAGCTGACAGTACACTCAGTGTTTGGCACCCCTTCAGAATTGATCCTTTTGCAAAACAGGAACATCACAGGATTGGAAAGGAAAAGAACCAGAAACAAATGGAACTGTGATACTAATTTAAGTCAAGTTTATTAGTTTGTATAAACTAATACTATTAGTTTGTATAAATAAACACAATAAATAATTAGTGTACATCCTGTATTTTTGCTAGTTGAGTGCAATGTGCACATGTGAAGTTATTACACAAATACAACTGGTCTGTGGTAAACTTGTGGTACTAAAACTGTCAGTGGAAATATTTTTATTCACTAGGAACTGGATTCATGTCATGAATTCTAGAAGACGTGCATTTTGCTTCTGGTTCAATTCAACTGATATTTCTTAAGTATTGTCATTTAATATTGTCAAATATTTATTGTCATTTTGGGCCAGTTTTCAGTGTTTACCTTCAATTTTCAGCAAAAAAAAATCTATTGAGGGGAAAATGGATTTGCTTAGGAAGATAGGAATTCATAGGTTACTGATAATTATATGTTATATTCCAATGAATGAAGATAATAAAAGAACTGATACTGCAACTTGGGGAGTACAACATTGGAATGGATATGACCTTAGAGGAAAGGTTTTATGTTAAGTGACAAGAATGGATGGGATGGGGGCAAGATGAGAGAATGCAAAAAAAAGAGACTGAAGGATACAAGTGTGACGAAAAATGCTTACATCATTTTTCTAGTGTTGATCTTGAGAAAAAAAATGGACATGGAAAAAAAGTTGAAACTAGAGTGAAAGTTCAGTGACCCAGGAAGCGGAAGTATGAGCTGTATTTGAAAAAGCATTAGAAAATAATTTTATCTCTCAATAGAATGAACAGAAACTGGATGTAAGACAATGTTGAAGTTGCTGATCCTCTAGAGTGCCATAGAAATGAGGGCTTCCGGTTGACATTGTGGCAAGATCGGACACGAGAAGCACTCTGTGCTCCTGTGCTTAGTTCTCCTTGTTGGTGGGCTCCAAAAGAAGCCAAAGCTGCCCTGTAGGGGCAGTGAAGCAAAGAGGGGTGCCCTGTGAGGTCGAGGAGAGTCGCAACTCTCCTGTTTGACCCGGGGTTCACTTTTCCTCTTAGCCACAGCGAGGTGAAGAGGCAGCCGAAAGATGGCTGCCACGAAGCTGGGACAACCGAGGAACAACTAAGACTGGTGCTGGAGCAAAGTAGGTGAACAGTGGCTGGAACTGGGGGAGAGGATTCCTTTTTACTTAAAACCTAACCCCAAGGAACTATTTGCTCAAAATTGCTTGTTAAAGCGATTCAGCACTCTGAGAAAAATACCAGACCGGAAGGAAAAGACTTAAAGAGAGGAAACAATGAATTCTAAAAAAACAGAATATTGGACTCTTAAACTGAAAAGATGTGGTAATGGGAAGGCATTTTAAAACACTTGAAATTTTTACTTAAAAAACTTATCCTGCTTCTATAATTACAATTATAGAATTACAATTGAAATTAGGATCAAAATAACTATAATTAGACTGACTAGTGACAACATTGAAATTTAAGTTGAGAGCGCCACCTGCTGAAGAAAAGAAAATATACAAGTCTGGGAATACATATATGAAGGATTGTGAAAATATCTACTGGCTTATATTTACCCTGTGACTACTGAAACTCAAATATGAGAAAAAGGAAGCTATTTAATTAAAGTGACCCCTGAATGTTATGCTAGAAGATTGAACTTGTAAAGGGGCTGTAAAGAAGCTTTTGATAACTCATGGGACTATTTAAATGGAACTGATTGATTTCCTATGCGATACAAAGAACTGTGATCAGTGTACTTCTTGAAGGGCAATTTTAGGTCTAAATAAATGGTTCTTGGACTACTGGATAAAAGTGGGATTTAAAAAAAACAAAACAAAATAAGATGCTTCATAAGGAAGAAATTAGTGGAACTTTGAAGGAGATGGCATTGATTTTCCAAAACACAAAGGACATCATGGAGAAAGGATTTAAGGAGATTATGGAAAAAATGGGAAATGTTATATGAGGGATGATGAGTAAAGATCAAGATGCTCAGAAAAGGGAGGAGCTAACAGAAGGAATGGAGGAAAAATAAAACCAAAGAACCTGCAAACAAAAGAAGACATGGAGGAGATAATAATAAAAATAACAGTGATTGATGAATTAAACCTGAGGAAAATATTTTAAGAGAGTTGGAAAGAAAATTGGAAATACAGAAAGATACACTTCAACAGGAGATAGGGGTTTGGCCAGATACTTTGGAAGCTAGGCAGTGGAAGAGGGTAGAGATGGGAGAAATACTTAGATTGTATAGTCAAGAAGTAGAT